>VDFB02370515.1:0-101028 GCA_007258455.2 Sequoia sempervirens | reverse complement strand
AAAAAAAAATTAATTAGGCTTGTGAATGCATAATTGGGCCAATTAAAGTCTTAATTAAGTCCAATTAATTAAGGAGATGCAAACATAGTGTGAAAATGTAAATGTGTACATTTTTTAACACTACATTTAGCCCCCACTTTAGTGAGAGTATGAACTTGCGCTCAGACTCACACTAAAGTAGACAAATAAGTCAAGAGATGTCTAATTGTACAATTGTTAGAAAGATGAGATAACAAGGATCAAGGAGGATGATCAAGCCCCCAAGATCTAAGACCTCATGGAAAACCAACAAAGGCACAAAGAGACGCATACCTGCAACAGCAACATAAGATGCACAATTATACAATGTCAAAATTAATGCAAAAAGAAATAAAAGGAAGGACTAGGTGTGGTTGTGTTGTTGTCCATAAAATTCATTCACAAGTGAAACCTCGTTGTCCACTATGCGAACAAAATATACTCACGAGGGCTAGTGAAATTTGATGTCCACTAGGTGAGCCCCAAGAAAATGAGAAACACACACTAGGTTGGTATGTACCCACAAAAAGGTGGTTGATGGGAAAATCATGCCAGGTCTACATGCTCACATATGTCAACCATACCAAAATTTATACTCCTTGATAACTTTGATAAGGCTCCACACAAAAATAGTCAAAGGCTCCACAAGGCTAGCAAGCTGCATTGTGCTAGACACTCATGAAAAAGAAAAGCACCACTAGCAAGCAAGTTATTTATGCTTGGTGGCCATGAAAATGTTGTAAATGCAATAGGATAGGATATTCAAAGGGGTTTTGCTTAGTTCACGAAAGGTCACACCTTAGGGAACATTGTGCTTAATGTCACCAAGAGAGGACTAGTTGAGGATAAAAGATTCACACCTTAGAGACTGCAAGCCATAGCATTACCACTAAGAGGAATGTCATATGCCAAGAAAGGTCACGCTCTTCAAGGGCATCAAACCCAATGTCACCACCAAGAAGACACATCACATGAAGTAAGAATACCACACTTTGAAGGGACTATGCAAACAATGAGCAAGGATGTGTATGCCCCCCCACTTTAAAGAAATTGTTAAACACCATGTCGTGATCAATTACTTTAAAGTAGAGAATGATAAAGACCAATACATGAGATCTTTATTTGGAAAGCCCTATGTTAAACATATGTTTCAAAAATAGAGCTATGTCATGGAAAGGAGGTTTCCCCCCATATGCGATCCTAGGATAACACATAAGGGATCCACATATTTGGGGTCAATGTTATGTCTTTGCTACAGTGATATAATCGATCTCAAAATCGTCATCATTCCCCAAATAACTCATGGAAAAAAAGCACAAAGGAAGAATGACACATAGAGAGATAAAACAAAGGAGAAGCCTTTTGGGTCAACATGGAAGAGACCCAAATGTCTCAATGCCTTGCATCATCCCCAAAAGGAAAACACGAGGCAAGATAAAAATAAAGGTTTACGACAGATAGAAGAATGAAGATACAAATAGAAGAATGTCACAACAGATTCGCTTCCTTTGTATCCTTGCACCAATAGAGTGACAAGGGTTATTCAAAGTAGGCTCACAAACATATAAAGACACGCCAAGCAACACGACACAGGGGATCACATTACGCACATGAAATCACAAAAAGAACATGAAAAGAAGATAAAGAAAGGACTAGTATGGCACATGTGAGTCAACCTATAGCAAGTCATTTGCATCCCAATCTTGTGAGTCACTCTTTATAAGAGGATCATCATGGTTGTTATCATCTAAGCTCATGGAATGGGAAAACAATAATTTATCTCATTATGCACTTCTTCATCAATCTTAGCAATCTCATCATCATCATCTAAGTTAATCATAACAAGAGGCCTAATGATGATGTCCATGGAGGTTTCTTGTGGAAAAGGTGGAGAATCATCATGCTTTGTCTCAATTGGTTTTTGATCTTGGTTTGTTGATTTGTTCTTTTCTTCTAACTGACAAGCAATAGCATGATGTCTATGCCTATGCTCTTTAGCATTTCAATTTCTTCTTGCACGATTTTCAAGTTGTGATTGTGTAGGAGAAGGTTTATCAACCATTGGTTTCTTTTCTCCCCACAAGGGAGGAATGGAAGGAACCATGGAAGATATTTCAACCACTTTCTCTTTGGCTTTATAAAATTGTTTGATCTTAGGAGGAACAATAGAATCTATATGGTTATCTCTTGGTCTTTTATAGGAAAAAGGTGGAGGAATCATGATTGGTTTGTCTTGGTTACTTGGAAGGGATTTTGGTTCAATCATATCATGGGTTGAGGCATGTTGCTAAGGGATAATTATGCCATGTGCTTTGCCTTGAACTTTTGATAAGATTTGAAAAAGAAGTCCTCACGAGGCTTAATAGGTTCCATAGGTTTGTGCCAAAAGAAATCTAGTGAGAAATTCCCATGGGAAGACATAGTATTAAAGCCACTATGATGCATATTAAAGATGTCATTGTGAAATAGAAATTTTAAGCATTTATGCACTACCAACGGGATGACATCCATAGAGCGTAGCCATGGATAGCCTAACTTCACATGGAATTGGTCTATCGAGGGGATGGAGTATGAGACATTCAATTGTTTTGGTCCAACTTTTAAAGGAAGAGTGATTGAACCTATCGTAGGGCAAGTAAAACCATTATGTGTTTTGATCCATGCTTTCAGTTGTTCATAAGATTCTTGATAAAGTTCATGCACAAATAAGAATTCCTTGGTGATCAAATTCTCTACACACACGTTATCAATTAATATCCCATTAGTAGGCTTGTCATTGATTCTTTTGGAGATGTAAAGAGGACCATCAAGTGCATGTTTGATTATATCATTTGGTGAGAAAGCAATGTCAAAAGACAATTTTGGTTTGGCCCTTACGAGGTTGAACGTCAATGCATCCAACCAGAGTATCGTATTAATTATCACTAATATTATCATCAATCATGTCAACATTCATCACATCATTCTTGGTGTCACTAGCTTTAACAAATGAGATGTTATGATTTGGCATGGAATTGGTAAAGATTTGCAAATTTTGGTTGGGTGGGGCAAGGGACTTATTTCCTTGATCATTAATACCTCCAATCTGGATGTGATTAGAACCAATGAGGTCTTGCACGATGTGTTTAAGACGCTTGCGATGTCTCGTATCATGTTCATTTTTTCGGTGATAATGGAAAAAGGCATTAGCATTATAGTTCAAAGGTAAAGGCTTAGTAGGATAAAGGGTTCTAATAGGAGGTAAGGTAATTAAGTTTTTACCCAAGAGTTGTAACATGATGGAATGGAGGGTATCAAGTAACGGGGTAAATTATCTATTATGCTCTCTAAATTAATATGGATTTGTTGTTTTTATGGCAACCACTTGAGATTCAACATGTTGAGTCATTTGAGGAAGATTTATTTGTAAAAAGCCCTTATTTTTTTCTTGAATGGTTGGAAATTGTTATGGGTCACAAACTCGGATTTCTCAGTGTGGTTAGAGGGAGTTTTCGCTTCACAATGGTTAACTGATTTTTTATAGTCATGAAGAGTTGTGCACAAATGTGTGGAGGGAAATTTCATTATCCCAAGCTTGTTTTGGATTTTGTTTTGTAAATTTTCAATGAACATTCTTTGAAGACTGGCATCAGGAATCTTAATATTGATTTGTGAGGAAAGTAGTTGGTATTGTGCTATAAAATTAGTGATCTTTTCATCATCCTTTTGTTTACACTTTATTAAATCAGCTAAAGTCATCTTGGGACCAATGTGCACTTGGAAATGGTTAAGAAAGGCATCAACAAGTTCATTGAATGAATGAATTGAATCTTTTGGTAAGAGAAAAACCATTACAATGTTGTATCTTTCAAAGACCTAGGGAAAAACTTAGCCAAGAGCTTTTCTTCAAAAATGAAGTACTACATAAGGTTGTGTATGCTGAAACATGGTTGCTATAGGATTTCCTTTACCACCATATTTCTCAAATCTAGGAATCTCTATACCTTGTGGCATTTGTGCTCTCAATATTTCCAATGATAATAGGTTTCTTTTGACATATTGCGAAGGTTGGCCATTTTGATTTTGGTTCAATGTGGATATTTGTTGTTGGAGGGATGAAACATTTTACAAAAGTTGGTTAAGGACGGAATCATTGGTTGTGTTTTGAGATGGAGGTGAACAAGGTGGAGGTGTATATGTGTTTGGAGGACAAGTGAATTGCAAGTTTGTGAGAGGTGATGGGTTAGGAGATATGAGGTTTGAATTCACAAAGCTAAAAGGATTCCCAGTGGAAATACCTAAAGTTGGATTGACATTGCTAGTTGGTTGCCTTGTTGTAGTAACAGTTGGATGAGTGTATGTAGGAATAGAGGCCACAATTGTAGGAGGAATTTGATTTCCACCTTGACTTTGAGTGTACCCCAAAGTTTGAGCACAACTAGTCATTGTAGGAACATGATTGTCAATGAGATGAGCTAGGCTACACACAATTTCTAATCCTTTTTCATTATCAAGCATTCTCCTCATATTATCTATGACAGGAACTGCAATACCAACAATGTATTCAGCACTCGCAAAGTTTTGAAGTTTTTCTAAGCCTTCATCCATTTTTTTTGGCTTCTCCTGAGGGACATTAGCAGCCATTTTTTCAACATTAGTTACATTGGTTGTTGGTAAAGTAGTCATGAGAAATGTGGTATCAAAGCTATGGTCCATAGTAGGTTGACTAGTGTCAACACTACGAGTGAAAGAGTTAGAAAACTCAAGATCCACGATGGATGTACTAGCGTGGGATGCCATGAGTCTCAAACTACGTCTCACAAAAGTATTGGCAATTGGACACTAGGTTGTGAAGCTCGTGCAAGTTTCACCAAACCAAAAGTACATCCAAGATGGAGAAAAGGTACTATGCAAATGTAATAAATACCCAAAAGTAGGAATTGCAATGCAAGTGTGATAAGATTTTGCAATTTTCAGATTTTGAACATGATAATTTACTGATTATGTTATGCAAAAACCTGAAAATGACATCTTTTTAATGCCAAATTTGATTTCAAACAATGCACTTAATTTTTACCAATTGAACTTAATGCAGAAAGTACATAATTTCCTTTTTTTGAAACTGAAACACAAATTTGGCAGTAGAATGAAATAAAGCAAACAAAGATAGAATAATGCCCAGAAACCTTAATACAAGGACAAGTTCACCCAAGGGTGAATGGGTCTTTGTACAGGGGTTGGAAAATGTAAAGTTTGTGTTTCTGGTTTGATGTTCAAGTTCTCTGTTTCAGGTTGCAGACTATGAATTTAGAGACAATTTTTTCCTGTTTTAGGTGTCCTAATGCAAATGCAACTAGTAACAATAAGTGAACAAAATGAGAACTTTTGAAATGTAATTTTGAACTAAAATTTGAATGTAAATGACTGAATGACACTCTTGATGTGACTACAATGCAAGATGTATGCAAAATGAATGCAAAAAATCTATTTTTTAATGAATTTAAATGAGGCAAACATGCAAAACTAAAAACTAAATACAATGCAAAGTACACTAATGCAAAAAAAATTAATGCAAACCCAGATCTAGGGTTTTCAAGGTCTCCAAATCAAAATTTAGGATGTACAATGTCAGGTTCACCAAAATGAAATGAAAGAAAAAGTGGGATCTTAATCCTTCTCCTAAAAGATGAGGAATGATGTGATAAAGGGATTATGTCAAAACAAAAGGGGGTGCCCACCTAATCACAAATACACCTTTCTCTTGTTCATTAGGAAGAGGGATAGTGCCACAAATGATTAGAAATGACTTACAACCCTTAAGGTGAGTCAACCCTAGGTTTTGGACGCTATGCTGCCTTGGCTTCCTTATGACAGAAATGATTGAAAATCAGTTTTGGGAGAAAGATAAAAGTGTTTTAACAATTAAATCTATGAAATCTAACACTTGAAATACAAACTATTATGATAACACTATTTGAAATGGCAATTAACCAACAAATCTAGGAAGGTTAGGATGGTGTTTACCTGGCCCAAAAGTGGGTTTTAGGCTTTGTTGGAAGACATATTTGCCCAGGGGCGAATGGGTCTCTATATAGGGGTCTGAAAATTATTTTTGCAGTCCTCGAATCCCAAATCTAAGCTTTTGATTCCACCAGGTTTCACTGTCAGAAAGCCAAAAATAAAATCTATATGTGAATTTATGTGTCTTGACAACTTTGACTCTTCGCAAAATTGCACTTTTGGTCAACTTTCAATCCTTCACCTAAAAATGTGCACATACAAAGAGAGGAGAAAATTGTTTATTTTTGTTGGATAAGGGTTTGCCTTGGTCAACCCCTAGTTTGGTAATTAAACCTTGATAATGAAATAATGATAAAATGAAGGAATTGATGAATGAACAAAGCTTGTTACACCTCACCAAACCCTTCAATGGCTGCCCTTAGAGGACTGAAGTCTAACACATCTCTCTAAGGATTGGATCTTGCATGAAATGGCTTGGTTGCTTGATAGATCTTGATGCTTGAATGCTTTCTTGAAACTTGAAACCTACATCACAATGTTAGCTCCAAAAACATGCATGAACACACATAAATATTAACATCGTGATAGGATCATGAATGTTGTAATAAATGATTGATAAATCTACTCTCCAATGCTCTTGACAATAATACTTTCTCTTGTGAAAGTTTCCTTAATGCTAGATGTTTTGAATTGATAAAAATACCTTGTATTTATAGGTGTTTCCTTAATTACCCGACAATTAAACACTACAAGCCAACCTTTGCAATTTGAATTTAGATCATTAAAATGTCACCAAAAGATAGTAAAAAATGGGATCCAAGACTTAAGGAGGACTCATTCGCCCTTGGGCGAATGGGTCCTAGGCCCTAAACCTAGGACACATTTTCCAAGATGTGTAATTAAGTGTAGGCATTGATTAAATGTGGGTTTCCCTTTTAGAAAACAAAATTAATTAGGCTTGTGAATACATAATTTCACCAATTAAAGGCTTAATTAAGTCCAATTAATTAAGGGGATGCAAACATAGTGTGAAAATGTAAAGGTGTACAACATTACACTTGTCGCCCGCAACAATGTCCCTAAAGGTTTTGGATTTCAGATTGCTTGCATTAACACCCTCTTGTCTATTTGGCAAGCCATCCAGGGGGTCTATATCACCCTCCATAATTAATTCACCACTTCCAAATTATCACAGATGTAGATGGGATCGCTATACAAGCAGACTCCCCAACCCCACACACACAACACAAGATGGCACATGGAATAAAGGCAAATAGTAGGCAAAGAAGGGATTGTACTACCAAGTAACCAGACTCCAATGTGGAGGAGGGTCGAGCCTCCTCCACGGCTTCGTGGGAAACCCTTATCAATACCAAAGATGATCTTTCTTCGCACACTCTGCCTCCTTCCTCACATCGAAATGATCTTTTCACCATCTATGTGTCCTAGAAACAATATGTTTCAAAAGATTGCAACTCAACTTTTTGAGTGGAAAGATGAATGTTGTTGATTCATTGATGAACCTACAATTGAAATTTGTGGAGAGGATTTTCCAAGAATGTAGGAGGTATGATGGATGGCTGAATTTTAGTTTTCTTTGGATGAATAGTGAAGATACAAGTTGTTTTGGAATGACTATGGCAATTAAGTATTTTTATTCCAAGCAAATGGGGAAAATGGAGGAATAGGTAAATAGGTTTTAAGAGAATGATGAGATTTAAAATTTGTGGATAATGGGATAAAATGGAGGAAAATGAATTTAGCTGCTCATTTTATTGGAAAAGGTGAAATGGAAAGTGTATTTTATTTTTATTTTTAGTATGAGATAGAAATGACCAATTAATTAAATAATAAATTATCTAATTAACTAGTGGTGTGGTAAGGATTTTTTTAAATAAATGCTTTATTAATCACTTATGATGATGTTAGTATGGTAGTGTTGATGAAACATTAGGAATGATGTTAAAATGTGTCATTATAAGCAATGGCAAATTTTAGGTGTTAAATTTTGCCCTTCTTCAAAATGTCAAGTAACCACCTTTCAAAGAAAATAAATATAAATACAATGGTAGGATGATATTGGCAATAAGTTGCCCCAAGTGTCTTTAAAAAATGAAAATGCTATAAACTTAAGCTTATACAAAAACCTATTCCAATTCAAATAAACCCTATGCGTGCATTGATATTAAAAAATAATTCCTATCTAAGTGCGCATTGCTATATGCATCTTACAAAGTAAGATTTGAATCTTTTAAATCAAATGTTAGATTCTAAGAGGTGTAAGGTATCTCTATTTGTAATAAAGAAAAAGGGTAAATGAAACATAGCCCTACTAAATTTTCTCAAATTTGAAAAAAAAAAAAAAATACTCGATACCATACCTAACATAACCTCTCACGACATTCAAACCAAATCAATAGAGCAAAAAATATTACCCACCTAGAATATATTATTTTGATTTATAGAATAAATTAATAGAATAGGAGAAAGAATGGTGTGCTTACATATAAATGACATACAAATTGGATTTCCCCACAACTTGACAAAAAGAAACATCAACATCATTCATCAATTAACAAACACGAAGCCTGTGAATACCAATATCCTTTATAAAATAACTAGATTTGGCTCCTTGGAAGCTCAACATTTGCTCAATCACCCTCGAGCATTATCACCTAATATATTAATAGAAATCAAGCCTAGTATAGCCTAACCCAAGACTTCTACATCTTCGCCAAGGTTTTTTATTAGAACATACCCTCCGCAACAAATCACTCTCATGACTACTTCCAAATGCTCCTAAAATGCATCTCCTTGATAAGATGAAACACCACCACTGCCACTACAATAAATGCTTCTCACAACCCCTCAAACCCATGTTCATAGTAATGCCTCCACTACATCCACCGCCATAATGATATCTTAGAGCAGTAATTGAGATGCACTAATTACAACCATATTTACAATAGCCACAAACATGTTGCAAGAGCCCATCCCTACACGACTAAAATATTTGTATTTATTTATTAAATGTAGACATATAAATAAGACTCCAACTCTACAATATTGTTTTTTGCTGCTTTCCTTGAATCTACCCTTCCTCTATAACATATACACTCGTTTGACATTTAGCTATGTAAGTTAAACCAAACTTAGAACAAAATTTAAACTTTTGATCTTATTCACCTCCAAGTAAAATGAAAATAAAATGTTCGGGTTGGAACCCCTTGTTTTTTTCAATAAATCATTGTTTATATGAGTTATTAGGCATTCAGCAAAAAGTTAGCCAATTTTTTGGCTTGCAGGTTCACATTAAAAAGTCTATTGACTAATTATATATTTAAAATTAAATTAAAAAATTGATCAACCAAAATTTTACACATTTTTTTAGAGTTCCCACAAAAAGTTCATCCTAAGAATATTCTATTGACCAAAATTATGACCATCCAAGTGCATGTATTCAATATCCTCAATGCCCAAACACATTGCCCTGTTTGGTGTGTCTAATTGATATATTTGTGCTTCCATACTTAACCGCACATAATCCATCCTCCATCAACTATATAGCCACATGATGTCCTGCATTTTCTTCATTCACTCTTCCACTTCCTTGGAGTGTGATGTGACATCAATATCGTTCCACTCCAGTCTCCTATCACGGCAACCATTGTATAATACCTTTGGTTCCATCTCTACTCTGGGACTCCTTGTCTCCATATCTTTATTATGTCTAGACCTACTATTCTGTCCACCACACACCCTTATGCACAATAGGATTCTACTCCATGTTGATGATCTTGACAAGTTTTTCAACAAGTAGCATCTTGACCCAACCTACGAAATGTTTGAGAGGACTACGTCAATATGGGGTGAGGATCTTATTCAGTACTTCTTCATAGGGGTTGTAGGTGGAAACTTTAGGCTCCAAGATAAAACTATGGCACCTTATTAATAAAGGTTTCAACGGCACACATCCAGATATTGTATCCAACTACTGTATATGAACAAGGGTTTCAATTGCTCAACCCACTACACCGTAATTCTCAATCCTATGATTTTTAACCCATGCTATCAGCACTCAAATAGGTTCTCTGGCAATTCTACAAATAACAATTCAAACAATGGATCAAATAGCAATGTCTCATGCCAGCATCAATAAAATATACTAAGAGGGGCCTCCTTTGACACAAATTCCTCAACCAACCTTGTAAACCACCAAGGCATAGTTAAAAACAACACAGTTCATGAGAGATCCCAGCAAAATATCCACGTGTTGATGACCTATTGGCTAACACTTATTTACTTCTGTGCATATGCATATCAATCCATGCAAGGGTCCCAAAACCCTTGAACAAACTTGAGCACTGTTAATCAAATCATAAGAAAGCATTCATGAACATACATGCATAAGCCAATAAAGTATCGCATACCAAAACCGATAGATCTTCACCCTATCATAAAAGCATGTTACATAAAGGGTTTTTGTAGAATTTCTCCCGTACCCCGACTCAACTATAATTGGATTGTTTTAAATCTCACTTAGCTTTCTTCTACCCTTTGAATTCATGCATGAGATCGTAAGCCCAGAACTCTATTTGTTCTCTTAAAAATCTAACTACACAATCTTATCCTATACAATTCATATTTACATGTTGCTAAAAAATCAACCTCCTAGAATCCTATCCTAATCTACGCTTTAATATAAAAGTTGTGCCCTCTGAGAGAATATGAGGCCAAGAAAAGCAAGAGATTCAGCCAAAATGACTGGGGATTGTGATACGTGATTTTTGCATATCTACCTAAAGACCAATTGATATAAAAGTCTATGATGTACTCATCTCAACGTGTATTTAACTTTTCTTGTTCTTTGGTTATTTTCAGTATAAAAGCAATACACAAACACACTTGTTCTCATTTGGAAGAAGGTTCATGTATTGGACTAGAAGTTTTTGTAAACATCAACCATCCAGTTTGTTCTGTGATATGTAGACAAAACACTTTAAATTCCACGTGGAACAGAATGAGCTACTCTGTTGCACATGAAGCTGCAGTCAGTCCAGATGAGATCACAATCTAATGTCCATAGGAGTTTGGAAATAATCATATTCAATTATAGTACTTTGTTGAATGTAAAGCAAGCAATGCCGTCTCGGACTACAAAACATTAACTTAACATGTATCGTGGACTACTTTGTACAAGAAAACAGCATTGAAAAGAAAGGACAGTTCTTCACGAAAAGAACCAATTATTACGGTTACAATTTACAAAAATCATTGAGTAGCATATAAGAACAGGCTCCGAATGCACAATTTTTTTTTTAAAAAGAAGCTGGAAAAAGAGAAGCTATCTATGATTTTTCAATTTTCCATTCATCCACACATTCATCTCAGACTCCTGAAGATGCTTTCTAGTTTGACCAACACATTTAAATATTCAAAAAGTTACTCTTGTGGTAGATAGTTTGTTCGTACTTCGTTCAACTGTTTTTTCTGTTTTTTAAGGAAGCCAATAACTGAAGTAACTCCTGAATATTTGTGAATATCCGGAACACGTTAATCAGAATAGAGACTATCAGTTATAATGCTTCCTCCAGACTTCTGAGCATTCTTAAGACCCAATTTATGATTTCTTTCTACTTTTATCTGTTTCTTAATTACTCCGTATATTACATATAAAAAATCTGTTCTGGCAATCTGTCGCACGGTTCAATAAACTGGCCATTCCAGAAGCCTTGCTCTGATTGCAAGGTCTGAAGGAAGCTTAAGAACTGTTAACACAAAAAATGACCAAAAAGGAAACCTCTTTTTCCACTGAAAGGGTCTCAGTTGCAATTTAAAATGAAGGCCATTCTATGAAGTAACAACAATAGCCCATACACACATTCAACTCAGAAACTATTAGTATTTTAAGAAATGTATTAAGTACACCCTTGAACCTACAAATTAGTCCATGTAAGTGGCCGAAACTCTGGTCGATTTTCAACCCCTACCAAATAAAACATCTAAACTTGTAAAACGGTAATGTCCAGGAAGTTCTGTACTTTCTCCAACTGAATTTTTTGGGAAGTAATCTTCATCATTTGTTTCACGTTGATGTTCTGTGTATTGCCTAGTGTTCTTCTGGATCCTTGAAGCTTTGCTTCTTCTATCATCTTTTCTTGTTCCCTCTGGAGTTTTCTGTAATCGAAACATTGCAAACATACTGACAGCTACCAGTGCAACCTTGGCAACTACACCAGCTACTACGTGCAAATTGTCTGAATTCTTCACAAATTGATACCCAAAATCAAGAAGATATGCAAGTCCACCCTGACATTTTTTCTGAAGATGTGCAGTATTGTTATGTTTTTCATCATTTTTATCACTGGAGAGAGCTTTATTTGCTTCTGCCGTAAAACAATCTTGGAACACATTAGGATTTAAATGTGAATCCCCCGCTTCATCTCCATCAGAAGCAAAAGCCAAGGCTTCTTTTATAATACTCAGATCTCTGCCCCGATGTTCTTTAAGCCTTTTCAGGAGGATCAGCCGACTTTCTTCCAGATGCATTAAAGCAGCATCCCTTTCTGCACGCTGCTGTACCTGCAGCGTCTTCTCAAACAATGCCAAACTCAGACCAGAACCCTTTAACCATACAATCGATTTGTCAATGATTGCAAAAATTCATTTCAGGAAATCCAATTACAATGACTTGAGAGTATTTACTGTCCATTTTATGAATATTGAACCCAATAAATCAGCTGAAAAGACAATCTCGTCTTAAGACAACGCTGAAAAAACTAAAAACAATATTATGTTGGAGAAACAAATAGCGTGGATAACCTAGCTCAAGACACATTTCAGATGTGAAAACCTAATAAAAACCATTGATTGTATAAATAGCAGATGCCCAGATTAGAAACCAATCAATTATTCAGCTTTGAATCCCAACTCAAAAAATCGGTGTTATTCAAAACTCAATGCTCAAACACACTTATAGTTAATACCATAAAATATGTACAATAGAAAATTATGCAAATAGCCAAATACAAAAGGGTGAATTAATTATGTATTCAGTGGCTTTTATATAACTGCTCAACTTTTATGCTTACTTCCATCCTGTTTATCTAATTATATCAATGTAAAGAAAGAGGCTGTCCTGACTCGTTATTCAAGGAGCTTTACTGAAATTCTAACGAATTTCCTATTGGCCCTTCCAAATGGCTTGCCAAATGCTTTATTATATCTAACTTGGTGCTTTATTTATGGTTTTTAAATATTATGGGTTCTTATGTATGATTTATGGTAATTTAATTGTGTAATTTCTCGTTAAAACTTAATATCTATTGATGCATATTTTATGAGTAGTGGTTCACAAGATCCCATTTTTTATGACCAAAGTGATGTTCAAGTCGACGATGTCACCCAACCCAAACCCACTAGATCTGATTTTAGTAGTAAATGTATAGATGAGAATAAATAGTTCAACACTCTTTACTTAGTGGTTAATGTTCCATAGTAATTGTCATGTCCCCTTTCTAGGGCCCGATCAATTTTGGCCACTTAATATTATTTAGATCCTATGTAATGTTTAAAACGTGTCCTTTTACACTTTATTTAAAATGTAATTCAAAAGGATCTTTTGAATGTAATTAAAAGTATTTTTAAATAGTTGGAAGAAAAAGTAAATTACAATAAAAATTTAAACAATGGAGGGCCCAAAAAAGACTAGTATAAAAGAGAGGTCAAAACACAAAGCAAATTAGTTTTGAAGATTGAAGCATTCAAGAACCAAAACACTTGGTGTTGGCAATCCAAAGAACAAAAACCCTCTTGACTTCTCATTATTGAATTTGAGGATGAAAACCCTCATCTCCATTTGAGGCGATTCTATTTAAAGATCACACTTGGGCTTATAGATTGAAGTCATTTTCAGCTTTCCACAGTGTCCTTACAGTGCTTTGTTGAAGATTTCAACTTATGAAAAATTGGATTGATTAATATTTTCAAGAAAATCAGATTTATATTTTATTGGCTCATTGAAAAGCATTTTCAGTTCACTTGCAGGCCTAATATGGATAAAATTGAGGGTTTGTTGTTGTTGCATATAAGATTGCTGATTACATTGGCTTTCATAAATAAAAATGTAATGGGCTACCCCTTTTGTATGAAATTTTTGCGATGGTTCAGTTTGTCAAATTGTTTGCTTGCAACTGAATGAATGTGTAGAGGTTTATGATAGGAGCTGATAAATATATATAAATGCACAAAATATAACTTCTGATTATATGCTATAACAGATTTATATATATTCAAGCTTATCATGGAATGTTCTTTACACTCAGCACTATGCTTTCAATCTGTTTTAACAGCAGAAATACTCCTTATACAATGGTGATTAGCATGTGGCATAACAGAGGTATTTGATAGCCTGAGTACAAGCTTAAGACTAACCAAACACTCATCAATTTATCCAATAAGCTGATTGAAACATGTTGAACATAAATACCAATTTATAGGGACTCCTGGCAATGGCACATCAAGCTGGAACTGAATGTCTGCAGAAGTGAGTGACTGACTTTGACAGCATTTGTTTCCTGAGGTCCCATGCACTCCACAGTGAGATTTATGACTGTTCATGGCATTCAGGAAAACCCAAGACTTCCCAGCAGCTATGTACAGCTTCTTGTAATGTACGGCAATCACCAAAATTCCAACTCAACACTAAACCTTGATTTTACTGCCCAGATATGATTGTTCAGCTACAACATCAATTGTAAATCACTACCCATATCCATTTTCTACTTCCAATTAAAAATACAAATTCAAACATGGGTCAGCAGCTTGTACGGCCCAATCAAGGAGGTACCTGGAAAAAATTTGCATAGCTTTAAACTTTGTTTTGACTACTCAAAATCCATCGCCCATCCAAGAGAAATGAAACCAAACAATACCCATAAGCAAATGATGCTTTTTTGACCCCAGCTGAGCAAAAAGGTATGGTATGGGCCTTAGCCAAATGGTACAGAGTCCAGACCACTTAGGAAAAATAAATGTTGGCAGTAAAAACTAGTTTCTATCCTTCATTGTGATCGCACCACTATAAGCCAAAGTATGGGGGTACGGCAGAGCTCTTGTATGGCATGTGTACGGCCAAAATCAAGTAAAAGACAAATAAACATTCACCTATCTAATTTGTCCAATGTTCATCACCCAGGTCAACCTTTAAGCTTTAAGCAATACCCATAATAAATAGAGGCTCCAATCACCAACAATGAATCAAATATGAATTTCTAGAGATTGCACCCTGTACGGCTTTGTAATTGTACGACCAGCTCATAATAATTTAACTCAGCCTCAACTTCAATTTTAAAGATCAAATGGATTGTCCAACTAAAATATATTAGACTTGAATCAATACCCACAATTGTTTAATGCTCCAAACTTCATATGCAACATCAAACCTGGAATATATCCCACGCCAATATCTAGGATGCAGGTGCAGGTCTTCAATCATGCGAATGTTAATCAAATATCCTCAAATATGCAAATGAAGCACAAGCATAGACTCTGAATGAAACTATTCGCTATCACCCCAGAGAGGATCTTTCACCACCATGGATGATATTCTCCAAGAGGGGTTTCGTCCTTCAGAAGTTTGAGATGAACCAGGTTCAATCTCCTGAACCACAAGGGTCTCGAAACAAGAAATAGAATAATCCAACATAACCCTCCAATGAACTCTCAATCCCCTTTTATAAATTTCCCAACTCCGCGCCCAAATTGCATTTCAAAATTCATTTCATTTAATTTACTTTTATTTCCCGCCATGCGCCCTTTCCTAAATTTGGGCACCATACTTTAATATATAAAGTATTCTTTTTAAAATAACTCATATCCCTTTTTAAAATAAAGTCCTTTTTAAATTATTAATAACGCAAAAGTTAAATTATTTAATTTAACTTTTATTGTTTGACGTTATTAATATTTAATTCATAGGACCAATATTAACCAAAATAATCTCGGGATAAATTACGCCATCATGCCACATATAGAACTCTATCAGCCGACCAAACCAGAGACCTAGTGACTTACTATAAATAGGAAGTATGATCCACAAGCCCGAAAAAACCTCAGAGAGCACACTACAAAAACCCTTTGGCGACACTGAGCCGGAAACACGTCCTAGGAAAAAGGGGACATTACAGTCCGCCCTTCCCAAAGATTGCTTGTCCTCAAGAAATGTCAGTACAACCCTGGAACCAACAATATGATCAACACTAAGTCCAACAATGATTCCAGGGTCTCAAGTTAACCTAAGTGATTTGTAGCACCATCTGCTCAAAACACTGTTCTACGAGGTACCAACACCAAAGACCTCCTGAAAACCTCTTGTAATGAGTGTAATCAAATACTGCATAGACTCAAGAAACTCCTCCAAAGAATGCCCCTTGAGAGAACCAAACTGATATGCCACAAGAGTAAACTCTAGAAAATCAATGTTGGCTCTCTCATCCCAAACGGTAGCTAAACTACAACACAGAGTGATCCTCGAGTTCCATGTTAGTCTCAAAAAGGAACCACCATGTTGACACTACACCACACTGATCATAACTGTCAAACCAATGTGCCCAAACTCAAAATCAATCTACTCATCAAAAAGTGTCATCATAACCAATGAAAGAAAGTACGGGCAGCAGTAATCAAACTCAAATCCTAATGAAAATATAGGAGAGATGAGTATGGAAGTAGCAATAGAATCATCTCCTAGGACCAAATCATCACTGTCATCCATGCTCAACCAAGAACTGCTCAGCTGTTGAACTAAAGAAACCATCCCACTCATCTACGGATCCAAATCTGAAATCATATGCAAGCTGATCAGAAAGTGGACAGCGGTACTAAAACTGGAAGTTGACCCACTACTCCAATTTTGAGACAACAATTCATGACTAGAAACTGCACTTGGGTCCCAAATCTTGTAATCAAATCCACTCACATCACTAAACATGTTTGAGTCTCCATCTTCCAACTCGTAAAGTGGATTGTCATGAGTCAAATCAGTATCCCATTCAAATAAAGGATTATCACTAAACAAAAGATTATCTTCAACTCCCATTCCAAACCAATCCTCTTGCTGATCCGAACTCTCATTTTCTGATTTTCTTGGACAATGAGCAAGGTCATACTCCTCCTGGATGAGATCAAGCTCCATCATTACCTATTCGATTTCGTTTGCCCTTTCTTTACCTTCCTTCTCATTAAACTATTGAATCTCATAGAGCTGATCATTTACTTCAAGAAATGCCTCTTGGACACTTTCCAAAGCAAGCTTCGTAGAGTTAAGCTCAATGGTGAGCTCACTAACCTCTCCCCTTAACTGCTTAGACAAAGATAAAGTTTTATTTGCAAACTTGGTAGCTAAATCTCTATCATGCATCATCTGTAAGTAAGTTGTTTTAACTTCTTCCATAGAGTTCTTCAATATATGTAAATCAAAAATTGAAATATTAAGCTCACTTTGTCCCATAGACACAGTTTCAATTAAGTTTTGCACATGCATGTGTTTGCTGTCCAAACTGGATAAAATGTGCACCTCATTTTCAGCAGTTACCAAGAGTTGTCTTTTCCAATTATGATCAAGCAAGAATGATGAACTGTTGTTATGTGGCATGTGAAAATCATAATCATTATACCTGTTATCAAAGTCTCCATCGTTGTCTCAGATTGCATATGCCTCTTCTTCAACACTTACCCCCTCTTCGTCACTAGGCCTTTGATCGAAATTAGGCCCAAGCAGAAACATTTTTGATTTGTCTTTGAGTTCATGTCTCTCAAATTAAATTTCCTCTAAGGCATCCTTTTTACATTCTTTATGCTCCAAGGTTAGAACAGCAGCTTGGTCAGAAGAAGATTCCTCCCAAGCTGATTCTTCATCATACTTTGGTCCCAAATCACCTGGATCCCATGGTCCTATGAGCTGATATTTTCTTTTTGAAGGAGTATGCTCAATGTATTCCTCCCGAGTGGTGGGTTCCCAAATCAACTGAGACTCTCCCTTATCATTCCCAATAGTGGACTGTGAATCCAAGTCAACCAAGCTACAAGGTCCCTGCTCAAAACCAGCAACCTGCAATGTGAAATCTGATTCGTTTCCAAGATTGAAAACATCACAATCGATGCCCTCCTCTTTGCATGGCTCTCAGGATGAAGTAAGGACATCATTACCATCAAAAAGGAATTCATCCCAATGTGGACCCTTGTCATACTTAGGTGCCAACACACCCAGATCCCAAGGGTAAAAAGGCTAATCACTTTGTTTAGAGAGTAAATGTTCATTGTGCTCCTCTTGAGTAGTTGCCTTTCTAAACAAGTCACTCTCCAACTCATAATCACTGAAATCATCATAATCATCTTTCTCCATAGGCTTGGTTTAGAAGTCCAACCCAAAGCCACCTATGTCACCATTACCCTTATGGGATAAAGAATCATCAGTGTTAGCTGATTCAAAAACATCATCTCTCTTGTTTTCCTCATGCCCATCATATAAAGGTATCTCAACTTCGTTGGATATCTCTAAGGGAGTATTCAAGGCAGCTGTTTCGTCAAATCCTTCATGCACAACCTCATCTAATTTTTCTGCTCTGAACTTCTTTTCAACCACCTGCTCTTCATTGAATGCGTGAGGTCTCAACTTTGCCACCTCCCTGGAATGAAGTTCTGGTTCCTTCTTGTCAAACCTCTCTATGAGTCTCTCAGTGAACTCCATATATGATGTAATCTGAGTATGCCCCATTATGATCATCTCATGATGCCACCACTTATGTGCAACTCCATCAAGGTGCATAGTAGCATATTTCATAGATTCCTCTTCAGGCATGGGGTTTTGATTGAAGTATGTGTCCACCCTCTGAACCCATGATCTTGCTGAAATCTCATTGGACCCATCAAAATAAGGAATCCTAAGTTTTCCATCTTTCCTTCGTAAGTCACTATGGTGTCCTCTCTTGCCCCTATTGGGCGTATGCCTCATCCTGAGATCTATATAATCCCGAAGTAATATGTCATGCTGAAAACCAAGGCTTGCATCCAACCAATCCTATCTAAATTGATCCTGCAACTCAACGAAGGTAAGCTCTTGATTGGGTTGTGCTTCTACTCTTGGTGGAAATATAGGCATAAGAGGCCTAGCCATGGCTGCCCTGTTGTTTTGAATGGCTGCACCACGCTGACCCACATCATTTCCTTGCCCCAAACAGTCTAATCTTTGTACCAATTGTGTGAGTTGTTGATTCATCTCTTGAGCACGTTGGGCTGCTCTTTCTTGACCCCTAACCACTGCATCCAAGATCCAAGAGTTGCATCATACAATCCTGCTTACCAATATTTCTTTCAGCTTCTTCTCTTCTTTCACCCATGTTTGTTTTTTTGGTTCCTTCTTTGTTGGTCACTATTGCTCATAGTTTTTTATTACCCACTGGCTGGCAGGATGATTAGTGCTCTGACACCACTATAATGGGCTACCCCTTTTGTATGAAATTTTTGCGATGGTTTTGTTTGTCAAATTGTTTGTTTGCAACTGAATGAATGTGTAGAGGTTTATGATAGGAGCTGATAAATATATATAAATGCACACAATATAACTTCTGATTATATGCTATAACAGATGTATATATATTCAAGCTTATCATGGAATTTTCTTTACACTCAGCACTATGCTTTCAATCTGTTTTAACAGCATAAATACTCCTTGTACAATGGTTATTAGCATGTGGCATAACAGAGGTATTTGATAGCCTGAGTACAAGCTTAAGACTAACCAAACGCTCATCAATTTATCTAATAAGCAGATTGAAATATGTTGAACATAAATACCAATTTATAGGAACTCCTGGCAATGGCACATCAAGCTGGAACTAAATGTCTGCAGAAGTGAATGACTGACTTTGACAGCATTTGTTTCCTGAGGTCCCATGCACTCCACAGTGAGATTTATGACTGTTCATGGCATTCAGGAAAACCCAAGACTTCCCAACAGGTATGTACGGCTTCTTGCAATGTACGGCAAGCACCAAAATTGCAACTCAACACTAAACCTCAATTTTACTGCCCAGATATGATTGTTCAGCTACAACATCAATTGTAAATCACTACCCATATCCATTTTCTGCTACCAATTAAAAATACAAACTCAAACATGGGTCAGCAGCTTGTATGGCCCACTCAAGGAGGTACAGCCCAGCAAAAAATTTCATAGCTTTAAACTTTGTTTTGACTACTCAAAATCCATCGCCCATCCAAGAGAAATAAACCAAACAATACCCATAAGCAAATGATGCTTTGTTGACCCCAACTGAGGAAAAAGGTATGGTACGGCCTGCCTTAGCCAAATGGTACGGACCACTTAGGAAAAATAAATGTTGGTAGTAACAACTAGTTTCAATCCTTCATTGTGATCGCACCACTAAGGAAATCATTTTTAAAAGATACCCACAAGTAGATTTAAATCCATTCAACCAATATAAGCCAAAGTATGGGGGTACGGCAGAGCTCTTGTATGGCATGTGTACGGCCAAAATCAAGTAAAAGATAAATAAACATTCACTTGTCTAATTTATCCAATGTTCATCACCCAGGTCAGCCTTTAAGCTTTAAGCAATACCCATAACAAATAGAGGCTCCAATCACCAACAACAAATCAAATATGAATTTTCAGAGATTGCACCCTATACGGCTTTGTAATTGTACGACCAGCTCATAATAATTTAACTCAGCCTCAACTTCAATTTTAAAGATCAAATGGATTGTCCAACTAAAACATATTAGACTTGAATCAATACCCACAATTGTTTAACGCTCCAAACTTCATATGCAACATCAAACCTGGAATATATCCCATGCCAATATCCAGGATGCAAGCGCAGGTCTTCAATCATGCGAATGTTAATTGAATATCCTCAAATACACAAATGAAGCACAAGCATAGACTCTGAATGAATCTATCCACTATCACCTAGAGAGTATCTTTCACCACCATGGATGATATTCTCCAAGAGGGGTTTCGTCCTCCAGAAGTTTGAGATGAACCGGGTTCAATCTCTTGAACCATAAGGGTCTCAAAACGAGAAATAGAATAATCCAACATAACCCTCCAATGAACTCTCAATCCCCTTTTATAAATTTCCCAACTCCACGCCCAAATTGCATTTCAAAATTCATTTCATTTAATTTGCTTTTATTTCCCACCATTAGTCCTTTTTTTAAATTTGGGCACCATACTTTAATATATAAAATATTCTTTTTAAAATGACTCATATCCCTTTTTAAATAAAGTCCTTTTTAAATTATTAATAACACAAAAATTAAATTATTTAATTTAACTTTTATTGTTTGACATTATTAATATTTAATTCATAGGACCAATATTAACCAAAATAATCCCGGGATAAATTACGCCATCATGCCACATATAGAACTCCGTCAGCCGACCAAACCAGAGACCCAGTGACTTACTATAAATAGTAAGTATGATCCACAAGCCGGAAAAAACCTCAGAGAGCACAATACGAAAACCCTTTGGCGACACTAAGCCGGAAACACATTGTCATGGGAAAAAGGGGACATTACAAAAAATCAAATCTGGGGTTTCTATTTTGGTCTTTCCATGTTTATTGCTGCTGTCATAATTTATCCAGCAACTCATTATCCAATTCTACTTTCATATTTGGTTAGTTTCAGTGTAAGGGTTTCATATAGACAGAATGAAAGTAACATTGTTCATGAGAATCAGTCATAAATCAGCAGTCATCTTTGATATATTTGACACATAACAATCAGATCTTTTATTTATGTTGGACTTGAGGATGTATACCAACATTATGAGAGTTTGAATTTGCTGTTTGGGAGAGTAAGTTTGATTTACAAGGGTTTGCAATATTGCATTATTGCTTATCAGCCAGCATTTGGAATCTATATCAGTCATTTAATTACTGTTTCAGCTTGCATATGTTTGATAAATCAACCATTTCCTCGAATTGTCCAATTGAGAAAATTATAGTGGTGTTAGAGCGATGATCTTTCCAGCATTTGTGGAAGAGCCAACCTTTTGATGCACAAAGTGACTGAGAATTCAGATATTATTAAGAGAGAAGAAAGGAAAAAGAAGAGGAAACCATGGTTGACTGAGATTGGAGAGAAGAAACGACTTCCAGGGAATTATCAATGAAAGTCATAGGGAGTTAGCCAAGAAGATCCAAACTTCCATGAGTGAGTCTATGTCATATATAACTCAAACTTTGAGAGAGTTGAATCAATATTTGAGTGCATCCAAGCCAATCCAAAATACTACAGTCGCAAGAGAAAGAAGTAATTCAGCCAATGATACAGTTCCAATCAACCCTCCCACTAAGCCTTTTTGAGCAAAGTTTCTACAAAGAGAAGATGACACTAGAGGAGGAATAACAATTTTAGCCCCACATGGTAGATGATATGGCCAGGTATCATGAAGAACATAATGCTCTAAGTCAGGCAATCCGTAATGATTTGTCTTTTGGTGAGTTCTATGAATTAAGGACAAAGAAGGGGCCAAGAAGAGGAAGAAGAATGGAGTTGATGAATAAAAAGGAAAGGTTCGAATCAGAACCACAAAAAGAGGCTAAGGAAGAAATAAGGAAGCAAAAAGAACAATCAAAATTAGAGCCATTAGACATTACCATAGAACAAACCATTGAGTGAGAAGAAAAGGAACCCAACATGCAAGTTGAAGATGAAGATCTTTAGAAGAATTACTGACTTCTAATAATTGCATATGTCAACAAAATGTTGATAAAGTCAGGGAGGAAAAGACATCACTTGTTGGATGCAAAGAGCCCAAGATGGAGGAAGATGCACCAAATCATGAACTATCCTTCAACCTTTCAAAGGGTGAGTCATTGTCATATGTAATTGATTTTCAAAGTAGCAATGTGGATGAGCATGCATTTGAGGAGAATATTTTGATTGATCCTAACTCAAGAGTTTTGAGACAAAAAATTGGAGGTGTTAAGGTTGGCAAAGGAAGCTAAGTACTTTGATTACAGCCCAAAGTATGAAAAGATGGTGATATGTCAAATTTGTTGCCTCATACTATGTCATTACAAGATTCTTGTCGTCATGAAAAGCATCCTAAAAAGGGTGATAAAGTGAAGGATACCACTTGCAACATATGGCATATAGATTCTTTGTTTCAAGTTCAAAAGTGTGTTTGCATATGGGATTCGAGTGATCTTTTGAGGTGCAAGAAAGATAAAGGCTTTGATGATATTAATATCACTATTTCTAGTGAATTTTTCATCCCACGCATTTGGATAGAAAGAAAGCTCATGAAAACTCATACAAGATATGTAGTGAATTCTTAAAAAGTTGTTAAGGATCACTAGTCACGGTTCATATGTCATTCCTTGGAGCCAAGATCTACACTTGAAGATAAGGTTATGGAGATAGTCACCCAAACAACGAGATGATGGATGTTGGAAGGTGGTAAGAAAAATAGATGTCATTTTGATATTCAAGATTTTCTGACTAAGCATGGTGTGGTGTTAAAATCAAGCTACAAACAAGTTTGCCACCCTTGGATGTATGAAGAAGAATTCGCAAAAGATGAAATACTACAAGATGGCTTAACCATTCCTTGCATCATGAAGGCAAAACTTGTTGTCATCACATTGAGTAGACACGAGGTGTATAATGACTTCTATGTCATGGGTCTAGGAGAGATTGGCATAGAATTGGGCATGCAATGGTTACCCTTTTTAAGAGAGTTCACTATGGAGTTGAAATCTAAGGAAAAAGAGATAGTGCTTGAAGGCATCAAAGATGGAGCTCCAAGAGTTCTACTGGCTAAGTGGCAGGAATATCAATTGGTGACAGCCACGACTTCCTCCAAAGGATGGCCACCAACTAGAGGGTTTCCTCAAGAAATAAGTGAAAAAACATGTTGAAAATATCTTTCATATTGAAAAAATAATTGACACCATAAAAAAGTTTCAAGGGGGTGTTGTTAATAATATTAGAGTAATGCAGCATAAGCTTTGTGGAATGGTTTCAAATTCAGATATGTTTGCAAAAGATTACAAGCAAGGCATAATGGGAAAGAGTAGTGATAGCATATTGCAATTATGTTGCAAAGGAAAACATGCCAAAAACTATTGTCATCATAATTTTTAGCTTTAAGGCTGCTGTAGTCATCATTCTCATTTGCTACATTATATCATTTGCAGCCATACAAGGTTTTTCAATCATAAGAGTGATTTTCAGTTTGTTGCTGTTAAGTTTATGTGAACAGATTAAATGCACAGAAAATAATTCAAAATCAGACAAAATAACACAGCATATACCCTGGGAAAACCCTCCTCTTGAGGGAGAAAAACCCAGCAACAAAGATCTCTCTTATATTTGATGTAACAGTGGCAATTTTACGCATTACAATGAGGTCTAACACAAGACCGATATACAGCACCTGGCAATATGGAATGACAGATGACAACCTGCTAAATCACACCTGGCAATGACTGAACACAGATCTGGCAATGTTCGCTTTGCACTGGATGGTCTTCAATCTGTGTTAGCTCAACACTGTGTAATATTCACACTGAGTAAAGTCTTGGCGCTAAAAGTGTTTGCCCTGTATCTTGAATTCGCACCTTGCTTATTAGATAAATTCGCACTTGAACATCAGATAAATTCGCACTTGATGAACTGATATATTCGCACTTGATGTGAATAACCGAACTCTGCTAGATTAATTACAATGGACCAATCAAGGTGTATATATACAAATTAATGGAGAGACAAATCCTTTATGTTGGCCTCTTAAGAAATCGCTTATCTTCTTAATGAAAGTCGGCTTTGAAATATAGTTAATATCCTCTAATAAAGATCAATTCGAATTCTTTCATGTCGGCCATAATATGAAATGAGTATAAAACAAAACAATGAATATAAATTGAATAGCTAACGGCTATCATTCAATTTATGTCTCCACGAAAGAGCTGAGCTGGAAAGAACTACCGAAGCTGCTATAACATTAACACTCCCTCTCAGCTAGGGAGAGAACTTCCAGCTGCATAATACGAATCTTCTCCATATGAGGTTCATCTGCCATCATTGCCTGCAATCAGATATAAAGAGAGAAATATCACCTCAACGTGATATTTGATATCGTCTCGATATCAACCATCAAATGGTAAGTACTAGTGTTCATCACTTGCGTGATGTTGTCACCTCAACGTGACTTTCACCATGGCTCTCCCAGAGGGTTAAACACAAGTACAAGAAGATCATCACAGACTCTCTCACGTGATGTTGTCATGGAGTCACACACATGACATCCACCATGACTCAGAGGGTGGAAACAAGGGCTTTCACCTCAAATTCTTCCACAGAAGAAAGTGCAATAGTAGTACAAGTGTTCATCACTTTGATGTTGTCACCTCAACGTGACTTTCACCATGACTCTCTCGAGGGTGAAACACAAGTACAACATATGTCATGGAGTCGCACACGACATCCCATGACCTCGAGGGTGGAAACAAGGGCTTTCACCTCAAATTCTTCACAAAAAGAAAATGCATTAAGAAGGCTCACCGATACTGAGACTCATACTCACCAAGGCTGGATTCTCCACCATACCAAGCTTATCTCGAAGTATACAAACTTTATCCCGGCGAGAGGCTTGGTGAGAATATCCGCCGCCATCGTGCTAATGTACCTCAATGTACCTTAGCACCATGTCTCGATATAGTGGTACTTGATCTCAACATGCTTGGATCTGTCATGAAACACAGGATTGACAGAAAGCTTCACACAACTCTGATTATCACAATGAATAATAGTAGGCTCCTTTGATTGTCCAAACAATCCTGCAAGGAGCTTACGAAGCCACACTGCTTCCCGAGTTGCCATGCAAGCTGCAATGTACTCAGCCTCTGCTGTACTCAATGCTACAAAAGATTGCACCAGGAAATCATAGTAACCCAAACTGAAGCAAAGAGAGGTGCTCTTCCTCCGTGACACAACCCCAATCAATCGTGAAACCAAGTAACTCCAAGTGATCAAGTATACTTCAACCCATATCCAACTGCCTCGCAAGTATCTCGGATATGTTTAGCTGCAACAAGATGTATCCGCTCTCGGATCACACATAAACTGGCTAAGTGCACTCACTGCATAGCAAATATCAGGTCTAGTGTTAACTAGATACATCAAGGATCCAATCAGCTGTCTGTACAACGTAGGATCCACCAAATCTGAACTAGCTGCAGCCTCCTTCAATTTATGAAGATTGGTCTCCATAGGAGTAGACATGGATTTGCAATCCATCATGCCAAATCTCTTAAGTATATCAATGGTGTACTTCCCTTGATTTAAAATCATACCATCTGATTTCTGCCAAACTTCTAAACCAAGGAAGTAATGCATGAGCCCAAGGTCTTTCATCTCAAATTCAGAAGTTAAATCCTTCTTACATTCAAGAATCAGGTGATCTTCTCCAGTGAGGATTAGATCATCAACATATAAAACCAAAATTAATGCATCACCATTGGTTACCTTGAAGTAGAGATTTGAATCAGCATCATTCTTCAAGAAACCCAAGCTTGATAGATACTGATCAATCCTTTTGTACCATGCACGAGGAGCCTGCTTAAGACCATACAAGGCCTTCTTCAGCTTGCAAACATGAGACTCCTTCCCATGAATCTCAAATCCATCAGGTTGCTCTATGTAAACCTCTTCCTCAATCACTCCATTGAGAAAGGTTGTCTTCACATCCATCTGGTGAATCTTCCATCCTCTAGATGCAGCAATAGCAATGATGGTTCGATGTGTAGCAAAGGAGCAAAAGTCTCATCATAATCAACTCTTTCTCGAGAAAACCCACGAGCCACAAATCTTGCCTTGTACTTCTCAATGCTTCCATCTGCAAGATGCTTAATCTTGAATAGCCATTTAGAAGATACCACAGACTTGCCCTCGGGTCTAGGAACGATATCCCAAACATCATTTTTAAGAATTGACTGATACTCCTCTGTCATAGCATCTCTCCAAACTTGAAGACTAGATGCTTCCTCAACACAGGAAGGCTCAGATTCTATAATCTGACTCATCAAGGCAACATAACTGGAGAACTTATGTGGCCTTTTGCTTTCTCTGAATGTGCCTCTAGGAGTTGCAAAGCTTTCAGCCTCTTGCATAGTGCGACTAGCCCATAGAGGTCTCTTTCTCCCATAACAATGTCAGTAGGCCCATCAGTAGGTTCCAAGGGTTCAACTGGATCAGGATCTTCCTTTGGTTCCATTGTCTCCCTCTGAATCTCAGGAGTATGGTCAACTTCCATGTCCTGAGGAGACTCTTCATTATCAATCTCCATATGAATCCCTTTGGATCTCCTGAATGCAACATCTTCCTCGAATGTGACATCCCTACTGATTTCTATCAACTTCTGACCTGGAATGTAAATTCTGTAAGCTTTTGATGTCTCACTGTAGCCCACAAATATTCCCTTCTTGCCAGAAGGCTCCAGCTTGGTTCTCTTTTCTTTGGGAACATGAACATAGACGGGACAACCAAAGATCCTCAAGTGACTGACTTCAGGCTTCTTCCCTGTAAAAGCTTCTTCTGGAGACATATTCTCCAAGATCTTATGAGGACTTCTGTTCTGAACATATACAGCTGTCCTGGAAGCTTCTGCCCATAAGAAAGTTTGCAAATCTTGATCATGGATCATGGCCTTTGCTGCTTCCACAATCGTTCTGTTCTTCCTTTCTGCAACACCATTTTGTTGAGGATTATAGGGAACACAGAGCTCCCTCTTAATCCCTGCATCAATACAAAAGTTTCGAAAACTACCAGAGGTGTATTCTCCACCATTGTCAGATCTGAGGACCTTAATTCGTTTACCAGAAAGATTTTCTACTAAAGCTTTAAATTCTTTAAACCTATCCAGTACTTCCTCAGATTCTTTAGATTTCAAAAAATAAATCCAAGTCTTCCTAGAGTGATCATCAATGAAAAGAACATAATACAAAAAACCACTCGAAGAAGGAACAGACATAGGACCACATAAATCAGAATGAATTAGATCTAAAATACACTTAGATCTATTTTCTCTACTATGAAAAGGGGCTTTTATATTCTTACCTAATGCGCAGCCCTTGCATGTACCTTCGTGCTCCTGGTTGAATTTAGGAAGGCCCATCACCATCTTCTCCATAATAGGTAGGGCTCGGAAGTGTAAGTGAGCCAATCTCCGATGCCAAAGATCACAAAGACTAGAAGAGTCATGAACCAACGCTTGAAGAGGATGTGAGCAAACCTTGTAGAGGTTATCATATCTAACTCCAATTACTTGAGCATCCTTGAAGCTAGAGTTTTGCATCCACACTAGAACTTTGCCTTTGGAGACGGCAACTTGATATCCTTTATCTTCCAAGGCTGAAATAGAAATAAGATTACGCTTGATTCCGGGAACATAAAGAACATTACCCAATTTAAACGATATGCCGGAATCCAAGTGAAGTGTGGAGGTCCCAATTCCTTTTACGGAGTAGCTGGCATCATCTCCAATGATGACTTGTTCAGAAGATTCCTTTTCCACCAAACTCGATAAGTGCTCCTTGAAGCCGGTTATGTGACGAGAGGCACCACTGTCGATTATCCAAGTGTTGGTGTCGGAAGGTACACAGCTTGATAATGCTGAATGAGACAGATATTCACTTGAATCCTCAACCTTCAAATCATACACCATCTTGACAAACTGAACAAATGAGATAATCTGAGTGCAATAATCTGATCACGATCCTCAAACCCGCTCTGATACCATGTTAAGTTTATGTGAACAGATTAAATGCACAGAAAATAATTCAAAATCAGACAAAATAACACAGCATATACCCTGGGAAAACCCTCCTCTTGAGGGAGAAAAACCCAGCAACAAAGATCTCTCTTATATTTGATGTAACAGTGGCAATTTTACACATTACAATGAGGTCTAACACAAGACCGATATACAGCACCTGGCAATATGGAATGACAGATGACAACCTGCTAAATCACACCTGGCAATGACTGAACACAGATCTGGCAATGTTCGCTTTGCACTGGATGGTCTTCAATCTGTGTTAGCTCAACACTGTGTAATATTCACACTGAGTAAAGTCTTGGCGCTGAATGTGTTCGCCCTGTATCTTGAATTCGCACCTTGCTTATTAGATAAATTCGCACTTGAACATCAGATAAATTCGCACTTGATGAACTGATATATTCGCACTTGATGTGAATAACCGAACTCTGCTAGATTAATTACAATGGACGAATCAAGGTGTATATATACAAATTAATGGAGAGACAAATCCTTTATGTCGGCCTCTTAAGAAATCGCTTATCTTCTTAATGAAAGTCGGCTTTGAAATATATTAAATATCCTCTAATAAAGATCAATTCGAATTCTTTCATGTCGGCCATAATATGAAATGAGTATAAAACAAAACAATGAATATAAATTGAATAGCCAACGGCTATCATTCAATTTATGTCTCCACGAAAGAGCTGAGCTGGAAGGAACTACCGAAGCTGCTATAACATTAACAGTTGCCGCTATTGGAGTATTTTCAGACATTATATGGTTGCTTCCAACCTCTATGTTGCTGATTTTTGCAAGGGATTTTCAATATGGCAGTTATACCATTTTTATATTGTAAATTTTCAGGGTCACTGATTTTGGGCTGCTGTTATCAATCACATACAGCCACTGGTTTGCAGTTTTTTGGAATTTTTTCTTGTATCCTGTTGTTTGTGTAGGGTTTCAACCATTGGAGCTGCTGAAAGCAATTATTCCAGCCACCATATTGCTGTTTAGGATGAAGTTTAGAAAAAAAATATGAATGTTGCAACTTCGTTTTAGTTTTCATAAATATATGAGGGTTTCAACCTACAATACAGTGATAAGATCTATTGGAACTCAAGGGAGTTATTATCATGCTCATTGTGATAATAGAGTGACATAGCAAAAATGTAGTGGTAAGTTTATGAGGTAACCTTTGGCCTTGTGGGAATTTGAAGATATCCTCAAGCATTGGGAAAAAGACATCATTTGTCATCACTTCATAAAGGAGCATATTGTGAGTTGTTGCTCTCCTTGATTAATCCAAGTCAAAGGATGGAAAGTATAATCAGGCATCTCATCACAAGTCTCCCAAAGGTTTGCATTTATGTTCTGAATCATGCACACTTCTTTGTTATTTCTCAATTGACCAAATTATTTTTCAATAAGGTGACAAAGTTGCATGGATTGCATAAAAATATGGTTGATAAAGATAGTAGACCCTATAGTAATTTTTGGCAAGAGTTGTTTCACTTGACAAGTACAAAATCCAAACTCTATGGTCATTACAACATGATTCATAATGTTGGCATGATGATACTTGAGTATCCAGATTTGCATAGATCTTATAGTGTTTTTTGGCGAGAGTTGCTTCATTTGACTAGTACAATTATTTCAAAATGTAATTCAAAAAGGGATTTTTGGATGTAATTATAAGTATTCTTTTATACTTGGAAGGACAAGTAAAATACAATAAAAATTTTAAAAAGGAGGGCCCGAAAAAGGCAATTATAAAAGAAAGATCAAGACACAAAGCAAATCATCCAATTTTGTCATTTCATTGCTCTTTCCATTTTGGAGATTGAAGCATTCAAGGACAAAAACCCTTGGTGTTGATCTAAAAGACGAAACCCTTTTCACTTTTGGCTTTTCATAGTTGAATTTGTGGACAAAAACCCTCATCTTCATTTGAGACGATTCTACTCAAGGATCGCATTTGGGCTTATCAATTGAAATCATTTTCAACTTGCCACAGTATCACTATAATGATTTCAAGTCATTTTCAGTTTGCTACAGTATCACTATAGTACCACTACAATGATTTATTGAATATTTCAGCTTGTGCAGGTTTAAATTAATTAATGCTTACAAACAAATCAAATATTTATATTTTATTAGCTAATTGAAAGGTATTTTCAAATCATCTACTATGGGTGATCTATGAGGGTTTGTTGCTGCTATTGCATATGTTATTGTTGATTACATTGGCTGCCAAAAATAAAAATCAGATCTGGGTCTGAGGTTTCTGTGTTGATGTTTCCATGTTTATTGCTAATGTCATAATTTATCCAGCAACTTATTATCCAATTGTAATTTCATATTTGGTTAATTTCAGTGATAAGGGTTTCATATAAACATTGGTGAATGATAGTATAGTTGCCCATATGAAATCAGTCATAAATCAGCATTCATATTTAATATATTTGACACATACAATTCAGATCTGCAGGATGCATTTGATGATGTATACCAACATTATGAGGGTGTGAATTTGTTGTTTGGAAGTGTACGTTTGATTTAAAGGGTTTGCAATATTGCATTATTGCTAATCAGCTAGGGTTTGAAATCTACATTGGTCATTTGATTATTGTTTCAGCTTGCACATGTTTGATAAAACATCCATTTCATAGAGTTATCCAATAGTAGGCATTATAGTAATGAAGGGTTTAAGCAACTTTCACTAAACAAGTCATAGACCTGATGAGTTTTTGTCTTGATATGCAGGAACGCTTATGCCATGACAATGAAACATGGCAAGAAAGGATAAACCCCCACATATGCAAAAGCACAAACAAGCTATTTATTTTGTAATTCCCAGGATAGGATTCAACATTTTTTTGCCTAGAATTATGGTCCATGAATACAATGCATATAGGTTAGTTGACATTTATGTATGCCATCTTATTTGGCAGATATTTATAGATACAGCTCGAGCATTTTTGCGGTAGAATGGAAGCTGATACCAATGATACAAGAGGAACTGGAGAGGAGAGTTGAGCTTGCATAAAAATTTTAAGCTATATGCTCAAACACATTTATGGTTCATACCATAGTTGGAAAACTCGCCAAAAACTCGCGAGTTTTTTTTGAAAACGAGTAATAGCGAGAAGAACTCGCAGAAAAAACTCGCCGACTTTTTGGCTAGTTTTTAACAAAAAGTCGTTAAGTTTTTTAAAAAAACTCGCGCGATCAGACTATGAAGTCCGCCGGCGGCCAAAAGGTCATTGCATTTTGTTTTTTTGAGTTTCTTTCACTCTTGGCAGAGCAAAAAAGGAGTTTAGAGCATTTTGCACCATTTTTTAGTGATTTTACGTTGAGGAGACGAGATTTGAAGGAGGATTTCATCGGATTTCAAAGGCAAATTGGATTTCCAGGTAGGTTTTCTGTTTTTGCTTGTTCTTTCTTTTTTATTTATTTTTCTTCATTTTTGTTGATTGTATGTTTAAAAAACATTATGAATGAATTGTAAAATAGATTTAAATACATTTATATTGTTGAAAAGAAGATTTAGATTCATCAAAACAAGAATTTGTAACACTTTTTTTCTGATTTTTTCTCATATTTTGCTGATTTTTCATTTTTTTGATATTTTTTTCAAACCCTAGTTTGTTTTTTTTAATTTCATTCTTCTTGTTTGTTGAAAACATGTTTAAAATCATATATTAGCTTAATTTGTTTCTAATTTAAAGTAATTTTCTATTTTTTACATTTTTTTGTAACCCTAGTTTATTAATTTCTTTTTTCAATCCAATTTTTTTGATGAAAATGATTAGAATCTTAGATTAGTAATATATTGATTTAATCTATATGTTTAGAATCTTAGATTACTAATTTAAAGTAATCTATGTTGATTTAATCTAATTTAGCTTATTTTAAAATTTTCCATCAAAAAACTAACAAGTTGTGCTTTCACTTTTGTGTGTGTACTTGTAGGTTAATTGATAATGGCTTCTCAATCCGCTTCTACCCCTACCTCAACCCCATCCATGCCTACGAGTGGGGAATATGTAGGCACTCGTCCAGCAGGAGCTAGAGATCCTGCTTGGAAATATGCATATGAAGGACCAGAACCTGGAACAGTGTATTGCATTAGGTGTAAAAATGTATACAGTGGAGGCATCAATCGCCTTAAATACCACCTTGCAGGCATCCCTAGACGTGATGCTAAGGAGTGCCTAAACACCAATGATGAAATAAAAAGACGAATGAATGCAATACTTTCCGCTGCAGAAGAAAAAAAGGTGCAAAGAGCAAAGGCAAAAGCGGCAATGCAAGCTGCCATAGCTTCTTCTCAAGGTGTTGCAGCCAACCTTGAGTCACTGTCAGATGATGATGATATAGCAGCCAACATAGTGGGATCTCTTCGTGGTCCACGTGTGCGAAGGCAATCGCTGCAACCCACCACCACCTCCATCCATTCGAGTACCTCTAGTAGACTACCAGGGTCAAGATCAACACCTACAGGCACAACCACGAGTTCACACATTGGTGATTTTTTTGTGCCTAGAAACACACCTGGTGCACAACCTTCTTTAGAGGCAACTGGGTGGAATAAGGAGGTGCATGAGCATGCAGATATTGCTTGTGCCGATTTTTGGTACTTCAACAACATCCCTTTCAATGTGGCAAGCTCACCTTACTGGCAAAATTTGGTGACCGCATTGACAGTTGCAGGGAAAGGCTACAAGGCACCTTCGCGCAAAGACTTGAGTGGGAGGTTAGTTTATATTCTTTAAGTTTAATTTATGTTTTTTAAGTTTATTTTATGATTAATTTAAGCTATTTTTTTGTTTACAAATTAAAACTGTGTACTTAATTTCACTTTGTACTTGTAGGTTGCTTTCTAATGCAACTGAAAGGGCAAGGGCAGCAATAGAAGAACAAAGAGAAGAATGGAAAAAATATGGCTGCACTATACTTTCTGATGGGTGGACGGATGGAAAAAACCGTACCATCATTAATTTTTTGGTTTCTTGCAAAAATGAGGTGGTGTTCTTGAAATCCGTGGATGCCTCCAGCATAGTAAAAAATGCAGAAAATTTGGCTAGAATGTTGGAGCAAGTGTGCATGGAGGTTGGGCTTGAAAATGTGGTGCAAATCATAACTGACAATGCAGCAGCATATGTGGCAGCAGGAAGAATCCTCCAAGATAAACACTACACAATTTTTTGGACACCATGTGCTGCCCATGTCCTTGACCTTCTTTTGGAGGACATAGGCAAATTAGATTGGGTCACACCGATTGTAGAGGATGGAAGGAGGATCACTAAATATATCTACAATCACCCTTGGGTTCTCAGCTTGATGAGGGAGCACACCAAAGGGAGAGAATTGGTGAGACCTGGTGTGACAAGGTTTGCAACGGTTTTCTTAACGTTGCAAAGCATTCTTGGTGCTTTGACGGCTTTGAAACAAATGTTTGTGAGTCAAGCATGGGTAGACTCACCTTATTCGAAGAAGCCAGAAGGAGAAAGAGTTCAAAACATTGTCTTCGAGCCCCTCTTTGCACAAAGAGCAACAGAGATTGTGAAGGTAACTTCAAAACTTTGAGTTTGAATCTAAATTCAAATTAAACATTTTTCTTGAAGTTAATGTCTTTCATTGTAAATTTGTAAATTACTAAATTGTAACTCTAATCCTTTTTTGCATTTTTAAATTTATATTGTAGGTGTCAGAGCCCTTGGTTAGAGTGCTTCGCTTGGTGGATGGGGATCAAACCCCAATGGCGTATCTTTATGAGGCCATGGATAGGGCCAAGGAGGCTATTAAAAGTTATTATAAGGGGGACAGCCTCAAATTTGATCCCATTTGGGAGATTATCGATAGGAGGTGGAACAATCAACTCCACCAACCTATCCATGCAGCAGGGTACTTCTTGAACCCCCGTTTCATCCACTCAGGCACCTATTCAGATCCTACTGGAGAGGTTATGGAGGGCCTCACTACTTGCATGCAGCGGATGACATCCACACCTGATGAGGCAGATTGCATTGTTAATGAATTGCAGAGTTATAGAGAGAAAAGGGGTGCACTCTTCTCTTCAGACCTGGCAAAGAGAGCAGTATCTAGGCTGCCACCAGGTATAAAATTTGAAATTTACAAGTTACAAAAATGAAAAATTGATAATTACAAGTTACAAGTTACAAGTTACAATTTTCTAACTCTTTTTTTGTTTTTTTTGTAGATGTTTGGTGGACACATTGGGGTGGAAAAACCCCAAATCTTCAAAAATTTGCCCTCCGTGTCTTGAGCCAGCCTTGTAGTTCTTCCAATTGTGAGCGCAATTGGAGTTTGTTTGAGGCTATCCACACAAAAAAGAGGAACAAACTCGCTCAAAAACGCCTCAATGACCTTGTTTATGTGCAATATAATCTTCGATTGCGCAGAAGAAAGGTAGAAGAAATATCATATGATGATCCAATTGATTTGGATGAGATAGATCCATACAGTGATTGGACAGGGCGAGGGGAGCAGCCTCCATTGTTTACTGAGGATGAGATTTATGATTTAGAGCGACAGGCAATGGAGGAGGGTGGATTTGCATTCTCATTGGACGACCTTGAGGATGACCCTGAGGAGGAGTCATTGCCAGTGCCACCACCAGCAGCTGCAGGAGGATCTACATCCAGGATGGAGGTTGAGGAGCCACAGGCACAGCAGGAGCAGACTCCTACGATTAGACCCTCTTCCGGTCCCTTACTGAGATCTAGACATGGGAAGAGGAAGATGTGATTCATGTGAATTTGTAAAAACTGAAATATATTAATGTTTATGTAGTATTTACTTTCAGTTTTACAAAAACAATTTGCTATTTTCATTTTGTTTCAGACTATTATCATATCAATGCATTGAGCACTCAGCATTCCACATGAGGATGCCATTTTGTATCCAATTTTCTTTCATATCAATCAAATACTGCTTGTTTCTTATATGTACTCATTTATTGACTCATTGGATGCATCTTATCTTTGAATTTTGCAAAAAAAATGCGTTTTTAGTGAAGTTTAAGCAATATTTTAATTTCCCGAGTTTTTTGCCGAATTTTTGTCGAGTTTTTGCTGAGCCGAGTTTTTTGGGCTTGCCAAGTACTTGCAATTGGCGAGTTTTCCAACTATGGTTCATACCATAAAATGTGTATAATTGAAAAGTATGCAAATATCCAAATACAAAAGGGTGAAATATTTATTTATTCAGTGCCTTTTATTAACTGCTTAACTTTTATACTTTGCATCCTGCTTATCTAATTATACCAATGTAAACAGAGGCTCTATCATGACTCATTATTCAAGGAGCTTTACTCAAATTCTAACGAAATTCCTATTGACCTTTCCATATGGCTTGCCAAATGCTTTCCTCTTACCTACTTGTAATGGTGCTTTAGTTATGGTTTTTTAAGATTTTGGGTTATATATGATTTATGGTAATTTAATTGTGTACTTTCAGGTTAATTCTTATTGATCCAAATTTTTGTAAGTAATGGTACAAGATCCCTTTTCTAATGACCAAGTGATGCTCAGGTCGTGGAGGTCACCCAACCCAATCCCACTAGGCCTGATTTTAATAGTAAATGTATAGATAAGAATAAATAGGGGAACACCCTTTACTTAGTGGTCAATGTTTCAGAGTAATAAAGGGTTTAAGCAACTTTCATTAAACTAGTCATGGAGCTGATTGGTTTTTGTCTTGCTACACAGGAACGCTTATGCCATGACAGTGATAAATGGCAGACAAGGATAACCCCCAGCACAAGCAAAAACACAAACAAGCTATTTATTCTGTAATAGTTCCCAGTTTAGGGTTCAGCATTTTTTTGCCTAGAATTATGGTCCATGATTACATTGCATATAGGTTAGTTGAAAATTTATGTATATCATCTTATTTGGCAGATACTAATAGTTATAGCTCAAGCATGTTTACGGGAGAATGGAAGTTGATGCCAATGATACAAGTGGAACTGGAGAGGAGAGTAAAGCATGCATAAAATTTTAAGCTATATCTGATGAAAGGCAAGCTTTATTAGCTGTAATGTAGGAAATTGTATACCTTTAAAATTTCGCACTATGTTTGAGTCCCTTAATTAATTGGACTTAATTAAGCTCCTAATTTGCCAAATTATGTATTCCAAAGCCTTATTTATCCCATTTTCCGAAAGGGAAACCAACATTTAATTAATGCAATTAATATTTTAATCATATTGGAGAACAACTATCCTAGATTTTTAGGCCAGGACCGATTTGCCCAAAGCCCCTCTAAGTCCTAGGACCCATTTTTAAATATGTTTTTGGCAGTATTTTAATGATTCAAATTTCATATGCAATTGTCGGCTTTTGGAATCTAATTTTTGGGAAATTAGATAAACACCTATAAATACATAGTATTTTTATCAATTCAAATCTAACACTTAATAAGCAACATTCTAACACACTTTATGAGATCAATTCAAGAGCAAATATTATTGTCAAGAGCATTCAAGAGCAAATTTATTAGTCATTTGTTGCAACATTCAAGATCCTATCATCATGTTCAAGATTATGTGGGTTTATATCAAGTATCCAACAAATCAAGCAAAACAAGATCAAGTCCTTAGAGTGATGTGTTTGACTTCGGTCCTCTAAGAGAAGCCATTGAAGGTTTGGTGAGTTGTAGCAAGCAAGTGTTCATTCATCATTTCCTTCTCCATTGTCATTATCTTTCCATCAAGGTTTAATTACCAAACATAGGGTTTGACTAAGGCAAACCCCCATTCAAACACAACATTTTTTCCCTCTTTGTATCTGCAGATTATAGGTTGAAGAAGGATTGAAGATCTTGAAGTGCAATTTTACAATCTTGCATTTGTTGCATTCATTGTTGTCAAGTCATAGAAACTCGGATTCAAAATTTATTTCCAGTTGTTCGACAGTGGAACCTGTGCAAAATAGAAGCTAAGATCCTGCCTCAAAGGACTGCAAAAAGAACTTTCAAGACCCCTAACCAAGACCCATTCGCCCTAAGGGAAAACCTGTCCTTCAACAGAGCTCAGATCCTACTTTTGGTGACTAGTACATGTGTCCTTACCCTTCTCAAATCTGCCTGCAAACTGTGGTTTCAGTTTCTGTACTTTTGGGAATTTGCATTTCATGTTCTAGGTCCTATAGTTCATGTAGTTTAGGCATCAAATATCATTTCGATTTGGTTTCAAATTTATCCCATTATCCCACTACCCTAAAGGAACTGAGATCCAGATCTGATTGACTTACCTTTGAGGTTGAAAGTCAATCTCTACTCCTTGTGATCTCCTTCCTAATGAAATGCCCCTAGGGAAAGACACCTATTGTGGATCTTTAAAGTTCTATTTAGGAACCCCCTTTCCCCACATTTCAGTAGCTAGCAGCAAACAGGTATCAAATGTATCATGCTGAGCAATGTACCTACATGCCAGGCTCAATGAAATACGTTACAATCTCTTTGAATTGAATTTGTATTGTACACATTGGGGGTTTTGATCAAATTAACCTGGAAATTGGACTGTTTTAACGCCCACCTGGCAATGTCTATTAGCTGAATATCACGCCCAGCTTTATGTAATTGATTTATTTGGTAATCACTTAGCAGGAGACTTTGAATATTGGTTGTTGGTGAAGTGCTGGAGGTGAAGGTATTTATTGACCTTGAAATTCGGGAGGCTTCTCTGGGAAGCTATTGAAGCTATGGCCAAGAAATCTGGTCTTTCATTTTGTATTGTCCTTACTTACAGGCAGCAAAGCCTGCTAAATCTGAAAGGATATCTTGCGTGTATTTTAAGGCTGATTTTGTTGATGAAAGTTTGATATTATTCTGCCTATATGATCTGTGTAAGCGGTGAAGGCATGCTAGTGCCTGGTTAGAAAAAAAATTAAAAGCTTTTTCTTTTGGTCTTAAGCGGATGAAGAAAGAAATATGCAGGCTCCGTTAGTTTCCTTCATTTGAAGCTATTGAAACAAATAAGCTCAAGGTAGTTGGTTGGATTCCATTGTAAGTTATTTGTTCGAAGTTTTATTGCTCAGTTGTAAGCTCAAGCTGCTCTGTTTTGGTCACAATAAACGGTTGAATTCTATTTGTGCAAGGTTACTAAGATTTGAGGACTGTTTGGAGGCAATATGCTTATGAATACAATCTCCTTAAAGCATAATGTAATTTTCTTTCTGCCTTTGTTGGCCTTTGCATAATTCATATCCTCACTCTAAGCCGGAAAAGAAAGTCTTGTTTTATCTTGGAGGACCAGTAAACACATGGTTTCTACCTTTGTTTACAGCTAATAAGGGCATTTCTGGGTTTGGACTGTAAACATCTTGGTGTTGCAGGTAATGAGCATGGTGCTCTTGAGTCACTCATTCTTTTGTCTAGCATGCCCAAAGACTGTAACTTGATGGGTATTCCCTGGTAAGTTTTCAATATTAAATGCATGTTTTGAGTTCAATATATGAAGAGGAAAGCCCTGCCTGTGAGGACATTTTTTGCCTTTCTCTGGAAACAATGACGTAAGCTATGATGATGCAGGCAATTTGCATAAGCAATCTCTATTCTGGAGATAGCATGTAAAAGTTGCTTTGGTCTTGTCATTAGTTGACATGATTTTCTTCAATGACAAATTACTCCATACATGTGGAGGCAATTTTGACTGAATGAAGAGCCTGCAGACATAGAAAAAAGGAACATAGAGAAAGCGGTGGAGAGTCAGCCGTAGCAATAGTGAAAAAAAGAAAAATCGAACCAGGCAATAAAAGTGTGTCAGGGCAAATGCTTATGACATTCAGAATGCATAAAATAGAGCATAACCCAAACTATAGTAAAAACGTGATGACTCGTTGAAAGTGTAGACGGTAATTGAAATATTTTAGCTATGGAGTTGTGTTTAATTTTTCACTCGATTGACGTGGAGGTGACAATAACACTCAAACGCCTCTGAGCCAATGACAAAATAGAGATATCGGTATTTTGGTTAAAAATTGGAAAATCGGCATCTTAATTTCTATAGTTTTCGGCAGAAATGAAAAAAACTGTGATTTGAATTGGTGCATGGAACGTAAGTATTGACTGTTTAAAAACTAAACGATTCCTATAGTTGCTTGGAAAAGCACGAAATTATAGAAGGATAAAGTTTAAACAGCTGGCATGAAAACCCCAAATAATTAACAATGTCACAACTTAAAAACCCAAATAACAAACAAAATCCAAACCAGCAACCCCAAAATAACAACCAATATGCAGAATGTTTACTTTTGGGCCAGCAAAAATCTTCAATTTACTCCTAAATTTGAATGTAGATAAAAGCGCTCACAATTTCACGGGAAAAGAAAGACAGTAAGAAAGTAGTGGGTAGTGAAAATCCAAGAGATAATCCTGACCTGTAACAAGTACAGTTGGTTTTCGAGCGTCTCGAGAGCATTTCGGATTGCGTTCAAGCTGGTAATCTCTGTGAAAAGATCATCGTCAGGAGAGTTTGATGGGATGGAAAGGAGATTGTAGACGTGAGGAGGGTGGGAATGTGAAAAATGAGGGGATGGGTTCATCTGTTTTTGGTTTCCGATGGACGAGAAGAAAAGCGATTTGCAGAGGGAATGAATGGCGTCGCTCATCTTGTCGTGTAAGTCCCATGCCCTTTCCAAGACCGCTTCCATTTCCTCTCCTTCCATTTCACTGAATTGGTATACAACTAATGGGCTGAGATTTCAAACAAAACCCAGCTGTGTGAGATGTCGCGAATGGCGAGCACCTTCCATTACAAGGATAGGATACCCACACTAGGCCACGCCTAAACAGAAAGCGGATGCTTTTGTTTTGTTTCGGTCCCACGTCATTCTTTCTACTTCGTTGCTCATCTGCCTCCACTTTTTTTCCTGCTACAAGTTACTGATTTGGGTTTATTCAAATGGGTTTTATTTTTAAAGAATGGGAGGTTTCGTAACATTCAAAAAAAAATTGAATATTTATTACGAGAGAAATTTAGAATCTAGTCTTTTGAAAATAGGAGTTATTTTTTTAGTTGTTAATTTTAGGTGTTTTAGGAAGTAGCCCCCAAAACTATTTTTATGGAGTAAAGGTATTATAAAAGAAAAATATATGTTTAAGGAAAAAATAAAATTTTGTGTACAGAAATAGGAATCATTATTTTAAATTTAAGCGTCTTTAAGATGAGGTTAAAAATTTTCCTCATATGCTTCTTAAAGTTTTGCTATCACATGTCATTCATCAAAAATAATTAAAATTCCTCTATATATTTATTAAAAGTTAATTATATAATTGTAAATGTAACATTCTATGTTACTAATATTAATTAGACGGTCAATTTCATAAATTTTGGAGCTTAAAGTTTTTAAACTTGCTCATTATTAAAAAATCTATAGGACCCTATGCTTATAAAAGCTCCTAAAAATTCTTATCAACACCCACTAAAATATTTTAGGAAGCCCCCATGGAACCACAACTTAGTGGGTTCAAAATGCTCTCCCCTAATTTAGGAGATCTTTTACCACATATCATGCATTTACAATTTTTAATATTAATTATTGCTAAATATATATAAAAAATAGAAAAGAAAAAAATTATGGGATCAACAACTTCCTAAAATTTATAAGTTTAAAGTTTTAACCTTTCTCATTACTATAAAACAATGGGGTCTCCTATTTGTAAAATGTTCTTAAAAGTTCTCAACAATTAAGAAACCTATCTCTATGGGATCATAGTCTTAGTCTCCATTAGTAGGCTTTGATTAGGATTTTTGGTTTTCTCTCTATAAGTAATTGGTTATGGGTTATATTTATATATACAAGGCACTTATTTTAATAGGGATTATTCATTTTAATTTTATTACTACATTTTTTTAATTCTATAAGATTGTCCTTAAAGTAAAAGTAGCATCTTAAACTTACTATAGTTTTTGTTCTAAGAAGTTCACAACACACGATTCACCTTCTTCAATCTTTTAGATTTTTTAGTAGTAAGTTGTGAGTTAAACAATTCTTTTAGCTTTCAAATAGATTTGTGCAAACAAATGCCTCAAGGTTAAGCCCCCTAAAACACAAAGCAAGACTTTTAAAAGGTTTTGAGCCCCTTTGCCAAAAGAAAAGTCCACTCACCATCAATCTTTGGTTAAATAGTGCAAGCCAATCGTCGAGAAAGCCATTTTTTGCCGAAATATTTTGGATTCCTGTCATTATATGCTTGGATAGGACAAGATATTTGTTTCATCAGATATTTGTCTAAGTAGAATATTTTGTGAGATGTTGGTCGCCAAGTTTCTACATTTGTTCACCAAGAAGATTATGTCGGCATATGTATAGGGTTTTGAGGGCGTCAACATGTTTGTAGTGGTTGTTGTTGGTATTTGGAACTACATCAGGTGGTGTATAAAGTTGTCACTTGATGAGCGGGCCTTGCGAGGCCTAATGGGATAGCACCTGCATGCATAGGCGTACAATCCCCTTTATTTTTACCTCTTTTTTTTAATTTTTTTGAATGCTTTTTGTTTTTATGAAATTTTTTTTGCTAAAAACCAAAAAAAAGCTTGATTTTCAAAGAACTTGCAAAAAAAATCATATTGTGTGCAATGGGTGACCTGGGAGTCGTATGATTGTATGAAAATCTCAAGCCCCTTAAAAAATATATATTTTTCAACTGCATTAATTTTGATCAAACAGCGGGTGTTCCTTAGGCTTTTGGTCATTCTAGACTCAACGGTGATGTTTGTTTCACCCTAGTGTGAGCTGAGTTTTCTCTCAAGCCTGAATCTCTTAGAATTCAGACAGGGAGTCATAGATTTGGTTCTTTGATACCATGTTGGAGTTGATAGTGATTTCTAGGAGCTATAGGGTTCAATATCAACTCCAACATGGACTCACATTGATCGATGACATTAAAGTCAACCAGAAGCTACCCTCATTAGCAGTCAGGCATTGCTTCAACCTTCTCAGCAACCTCATAGAATTGGTGACAATAAGAAATTGGCTTGCAAATCTTTTTTGGCCAACAAAAAATTAAAGCATATTCCATCCTCCAAAAGTATATTTTGATCAAGCGATTTTTTCAAGAAAATGAACTTTTTTCCTGACCAACGAAATATTTTGGTCATATTTTGTTGATTTCATGTCAATGTCATCCATACAACCGACCTCTCTTGCCCCAAGAAGCTATTTTTTTCTTTTTGGCATAACTTAGGCATACAGTGTTGAAATTGGGTAAATGAGATATCATCATAAAATTGGTTTTGAGCTCTTTCTAGTGGTGTGTATCTCATCATTAGATTTTGTTATTGGTTTATTTTATTCTCAATCAAAGTCAAATCTTCATTTTTTGCTTCTAAGCTTATAATTGTTCACCTATATCTCCAATTTTCACGATTCCAGTAGCATTAGAAAGGTATTTCAAATCTCTTCAAATCCATTCATACACATTTTTATCAAAATCTACCCCAAGTACATTTTATTTAGTTTTTTGTGATTTCACATTTTTGTCAATTACTTGGATGTCTTGGCACTAGGAAAGGATTTTTTGTGTGAGATGAATTCATTTGATCTGCTTTGCATGCACTGAGGTTTTTAGCCTTTGATTATTTCATTTGAGGAAGTATCGTGGGTTTTATGTTCATCCTTCTATGGTCATCCTAGCAAAGGATAACTATGATTCTTAAAAAAATGGCATCCTAACACATCACAAGTGGCTTGATCTTTTGTCTTATCTTTATGGACTCATACCTACACCAAACACACTAGGGATTTATTCAGCATGGGGTATTATCAGTGATCATGTTGTAGGAGTGATTTGTTTTAGTGTGATCTTGACACTATGTGTGTTGTATCGGACACTGATTGTCCCCACATACTTTGGACTTGACTTTGGGAGATTCATGGAAACCCTCATATCTCTCCATATCTAGAGGATCCTACTATAGATTGTCTCATTCCTCTTGTAGATGCAAATTCCCTACCCTTCGATGATGATACTTTAAAGGAGCTTGAGTACATCACGGGTCTTCCATGTTCTAATGGTTCAAAGACTCGGCTTCATGTTCCCACTCTTCAGATCAAGACTACATTAGCATATTCTATTGTTCTTGATCATATTGGCATCGCCACATCTTTGACCCCTATTAGTTTAGTGCAACGGGACATTCATCTTCTTCCAAACACAACTACTTGGGATTCATATCTTGTAGACATGTCATCCATGTTTGTAGAGTCCTATATTGCAGATTTGGAGGATTACTTTGAGGACTTTCATCTCCTCTTTTTGATAGCCACATCATCGTTGTTGGCCCACCATCTTCATCATCTTTGGAGCTTTTTTTTCATCAGTCTTCGAAGGATTTTGGATTAACATCATCTCTTTTCGACATGTGGACACTTGAGCACTTTTTAGAGGCACACATCATTTGGATTTGGATTCCTCATTCCCCCATATTTTTGGATTGGCTTCTCCAATCACCAGTGGATATGTTTCTTCCTAAGGGGAGAAATGGTATTCATAGGTAATGGATTGTGTTTGTTAGGGTTAGAAATGGGAGATATCTAACAATTAAATGTAGATTTATTTAATAAACAGAGAAACTAAAACACACATAGAATAAATTATAACACAGAGAATTTAACGTGTTCACCCAATCCAGGCTACATCCACCAAACTGTAGCCATCCAATGATTTTATTATCCAATGCAAAAAACCTATTACAATCTTGTGAATAATCATGTTTTTCATCATACTGTAACCCCCATTCGAACCCCCATTTAACAAGCTTAGAAGCTTCCAGATTCGGGTTCTACAAAGTCAGTTTTTTTCCTTTTACATTGATTTTTCCTTTTTCGGTGACAACGCGAAAAAGTAGGAGGAAATTTTTTCTCAGGGGCTGCTGCCCCCAAACCCCTGCTTTTCGAGGGTTATCGCCCCCGAACCCCCACCTAGGGCTCGAGCTGGCCCCAAACCCCAGCAAGGATACATGTCAAGGTGTACAATATAGCATGACCAGTCGCCACATACCAACAATATCCCACTTGGAGACTAATCAAGCTCCACACCAACACAATCTCCCACTTGGAGACTAATCCTAGATGACATTGTTGCACTTACAGCTCCCACTGGATATAAGTACCTTGGACCCTGTTGCTCTGTTATACTTGAATTCAACCTTGAAGGCCAACTGAAGCTGAAGAGGAGCTTAGCTTCTCCCTTGTCACCGCCTTCGTAAACATATCCGCTGGATTGACATTTGTATGTATCTTGTCCAGCTTGACCTGTCCATCCTCCAACACCGACCGAATGAAATGATATCTCAACTATATGTGTTTTGTTTTAGAATGCAAGGCAAAATTCTTTGCAAGATGTATAGCACTATGGTTGTCTGTAAACAAGTAATTTCCTAGCCTATTGTTTTCCCAACTTGTCCATGAAAAGTTGCAGCCATATCATCTCCTTTGTCGCCTCTGTTGCAACAACATACTATGCCTCTGTGGTGGATAAAGCAACCACCTTTTCCAATTGAGAAATCCAAATCACTGTTGTCCCACCAATTGTAAATACATAACATGTGGTACTCTGCCTGGTATCTATATCCCCTACCAAATCTGAGTCAACATAGCCTTTTAAATCAGTATTAGAGCCCCCAAAACATAAACATTTATTGGATGTACCTCTTAAGTACCTGAGAATCCATTTTACCGCATTCCAATGCTCAACTTCAGGATGACTCAAATAACTGCTAACAACTCCTACGACATGTGCAGTATCCGGTCTCGTGCATACCATGGCATACATTAAACTGCCTATAGCTGAAGCATATGGTACCTTGGACATTTTTTCTTCCTCCTCTTGTGTCTTTGGACACATATCCTTAGTCAATTTAACATGACTAGGCAAAGGTGTGTTGACAACTTTTGCATTCTCCATATGAAATCTCTGCAACACCTTTTCAACATAATTAGCTTGAGATAAAAACAATTTTATGTTTTTCCTATCTCTACAAATTTTCATACCAAGGATTTGTTTTGTTGCCCCCAAATCCTTCATAGCAAAATATTTTTCTAACTGTTGTTTTAGCTCACTTATGTGATCCATGTTAGACCCTGCTACAAGCATGTCATCAACATATAAACATAAAATAATGTAGCTGCCATTATCCAACCTCTTAAAATAAACACAATGGTCAAATTACACTTTGTAGCCTTGCTCAGCCATAAAACTATCAAATTTCAAGTACCATTGCCGAGGTGCTTGCTTCAAGCCATATAAACTTTTCTTCAATCTGCACACTAGTTTCTCCTTACCTTTGACCTCAAATCCTTGTGGTTGTTCCATATATATTTCTCTTCCAAATCACCATGGAGAAAGGTTGTTTTAACATCAAGCTATTCTAAATGCAAATCTTCAGCAGCCACAATACTTAAAACAATACGAATAGAAGTCATTTTAACAACTAGAGAAAAAATCTCATCAAAATCGATACCCTTTTTCTATGCAAATCTCTTTACAACTAATCTGGCTTTAAATCTCTTCTTACCTCCATCCTCCTCTTTTAGCCTATAAACCCATTTGTTTGGTAAAGCCCTTTTACCTATAGGCAACTTGCATAACTCCCAAGTCTGATTTTTTAGCAAGGATTCCATTTCTTCTTCCATTTCATTCTCCCACTAAACCTTGGTATCCACCTGCATAGCTTCATCATAATATTTTGGTTCATTGGCATCAGTTAACAAAATAGTATACAAAGAGGGAGAGAATCTTTCTGGAGGTCTACTTATCCTTGAAGATTGTCTAACATTCACAGGAGTTTGTGGTAATTGTTGTTGTTGTTGTTGTGGAGCATTAGGAACCACTGAAACATCATTGTTTGGAATATCATCCAACACTACATAATCATTTTTTTTCTTCTCATGTTGCAGCAACAGATCTTTGTACAACACTTTCTCATTGAATATGACATCCCTATTTCTCACAATTTTTTGATTTTCAAAATCCCAAAACCTATAACCAAATTCATCAATGACATATCCAACAAATATACATTTCTTTGATTTTGCATCAAGCTTGGTTCTATTTTCAGAATCTACATGTGCAAATGCTTCACAACCGAAGGTTTTGAGAAAAGAATAACGCACCTTCTTACCTTTCCATGCTTCCTCTGGAATACCACAACCCAAAGGATTAGAGGGACCTCTATTAATTAAATAAACAACAATGTTTACAATCCCTACCCACATTTTTAAAGCCAGCCCAGCATGCAATCTCATAGTCCATGCACGCTCCATTATTGTTCTATTCATGCGCTCAGCCACTCCATTTTCCTGTGGAGTCCTTGGAACCATTTTTTGCCTACGAATACCATTAGAGGAACAATAATCTTCAAACTCTTTGCTGCAATACTCACCACCATTATCAGATTTGAGACATTTTAGCTTTTTATCCATCTCATTATCAACAAAGCTTCTCCATTTTTTAAAAGTTTCAAATACATCAAATTTTTGCCTAAGGAAATAAATCCATACCTTCCTAGTTGCATCATCAATGAATGTAACATAATACTGAGAGCCACTGAGAGAAGATACCTGAGCTAGTCCCCAAACATCTGTATGCACAAGCTCCAATTTCTCATCTTTCTTTTGCTTCCCATCTTTGAGAAAACTTACTCTCTTTTGTTTTCCATACACACAACTTTCACAAAAATCCATATTAACACATTTTAGACCTGGTAAAACATTATTTGAATGAAGTACTTTCATACCTTTTGCACTCATATTCCCAAGTCTATTATGCCACAGTACTGATTCAGAGTCCACAACAACTGTATGATCTTCTACCTGTTGAACTGCAGCAACTGTTCCTGAACATTGACCTTTTTCTGTAACAATTTGCTTTGAGTTTGAATCATTTTAGGGTTTAAATTTTTGAGAGAAAGTGTACGTTATTTTTTCTGAGATTAAATCATAACTCGAAGTAGTATTTGGGGGAAAATTGAAGTGAATTCATGTTTTTGAGTAAAAATTTTAGTGCTTTTTCAATTTTGTAACCTTTTAAATTTAAAAAGTAAAACCCTGGTTGATAAGAAAAAGCCAAAGCAACCATTGAGTATAGAGGAGTTTGTGGCTTCCCTAATGGTCACCAAAAAGCATAAGAAAAACGTTGAATAGAATGAAGCTTTATGGATATTAATGGAGATGTTAGGGATTCTTGAACATCCCTCTTTGGCGAGGATCTACTTCATAGCTCATGGCATAAAAGACATGATTCAACACCTTTTTGTAGTACATTTAACATAGACTCAGTTAAGGTTATAGTGCCCAATTGTCTTGATAATGCAAAAATTGTTGCTTGGGTGGTAGAATGTTATGATGTTAAAGCCAAGGAGGTTAGAACCAAGGTGGGGTAGGTAATTTTTTAGTTAAACATTGCTATTACAAGAATAAAATTAGATTATGAAAAATTTCAAAAAGTTATCTCAACCTCAACATGTTTTCCCTAAGATATAGGAATAACTAGAGCACATTATGTGACCTAGATTTACATCTGGAAATATTTTGTTATTGGGATAAATGTTAAGAGTGAAGGAAGGTTGGATGGAAAGGATGAGATCTTGAATGCCTCTTTTTTTTGAGATATTTCCAAGGTACTTTCTCCTCATTTTTCCAAGTAATAAGACAAGATAATGACTTGATGATTAGTAAAGTTTCCCTATACTTCATGTGGGAGAATCAACATTATTATTTTGGTACTTACCTAGAAAATGATATTCATGAGGAGTTAGTGTCATTGGTGTAATATTTATATTGTACTTATTATATTAAGTTTACTTAATGAATTTCCTTTTCATTACTTAGGTAGAATAAGATAATGAGTACATGTCATTCCGTTGTTTTTAAGGATTCTACCTTATCCTTACTCCCTTCAAATTTGAAAAATAAAGGCTATAGATTGTATCTTTTTGCTTTCATTTGTCATGTAACTGATTAGTCAAGTTGTATATCTTCTTTGAATTGATTCTAGTGCAAAGATGAGTTCAAAGGCTTCAATAGAATCTTTTCCAAAGACCAGTACTTCCATGTTTAGGTCCATCTCTAGTGGTTATTCACTAGATTCATTGGAACTATGAGAAGGTTATTTTCTAATTTATGGTGATATGCCCCTTATGGAATCTTTTTTTGCTAATTTCTTGTCACAATTCCTTTGTTTCACTAATCTCTATTTCCTTCCCTTATCTCTTGCTAACTTGATCTCAAAGAGCTCAACTCCTAATATTTCTACATAATCTCTTATCAACTCTTATCATTGGTTCTCTCTTATCTGAGTTGAATCATTATATATTCCTTATAGAAGTATTATCCTTGTCTTATTCGACATGGGGGATGAATCTTGGTCTAGGGGGTTTACCTCTTCTTGTGATTGTTTTAATGTGGGAGACACCTTTCATTAGTTAATGACCTTTCATCTATTAATATAAGAGGTTCCCATTCTTCACTAATCATTTCAATTGTGTTCATTTCTAGGTTATTAAATAATTTCTCAATCTCATTTTCTACTACATTCCCGTATTATTTTGTAGGTTTTATTCCTTCATAATTTTCTCGCCCTATAAATCCAAACTTCTTATCAGGTCCACTTAATCCAAGTAATCCACTCTAAAATTTAGGGGTTTTAGTTTTATGAAAGGATTTTTTAGATCCTCAAATGCTTCATTGATTGTGACTTTTAGGTTAGATAGATTAAGATCCAAATGAGGTTTTTGAGTCAAAATTTTAAGTGGCAGAGCATACCTACTTAGATACATGCTTCTATTGACTTGTCAAGTGTCATACATTCTTCAATTGTCTTGCTAGAACTATTATAAAAAAGTTGTTATTGGTTTAGGATGGATATTGAGTTGCTCAAATGTATCTTTGCTAAAGAGCGATGCAATTAACTTAGGTTCCTTTGTTGCAAATTCTTCCTAATCTCAATAGAACGATGATGTTTAGTTGTAGCCCCTTTGGAATTCTCATTCATACTTAGTTCTTCTTCTAGTGTATTTTCCTTTTCCTTGGTTTCATTACTAGTACCATTCATGGTGTGTTTAATCTCTTTGTCAACAACGCTCTTGGCATGCTCTATTTCTTTCTCTCTAGTGTTCATCCTTGCAGTTTATATCTTCCTTTACTTTGTGTTCTCCATTCTCTCATGATATATTTATTAAATTTGTTTCAACTTATTTTCTTCCATGCTCACATATTTTTCTAATTCAATGTCTTCTCTTAACTCTCTTATGTTGTTTTGTTTCCTATCACCATGGGTATTTTTTATTTAGAATTACATTAATCCTTGTATGCATTCTTAATGGATTACTCTTGGTTTTTTGGGTTGCATCTCTTAAAATTTCCCTTTAGGATCCCTCCTGTAGACACTTAAAAATGACCTAGGCCTACAAGCTCTATTTTTACCACTTTCATCCTAGCATAATTATGACATTTAATTATGTCCTTGGTCCACATTCGACTATTAATTAAATAATACATTATTATTTAATTAATTCATGTCTCTTGTATTCTTCATGATTATTAAATAAATAAATTATATTTATTTATTCAATACGTCACTAAGGGTCTGTTATCTTCTTACAACTAAATAAATTTCTTAATTTATTTAATTACTTCTATTTATTTATTCTTCCTGATTATTAAATAAATGAATTTCATTTATTTAATTAATAGGTCACTAATTGTCATAATTAAATGAATTGATTAATTTATTTAATTATTAATCATATCTGCTAAATTAAATAATTATTGTTAATTATTTAATTGTCAAAATTAACATTTCTCTCATTTTAAATAAGTTAATTATTTAAAATGATTTCACATTCTTAACTGTCAGTTCATTTTAGTAAATAATCTGAAAATCGATTATTTATTATTTCACAAAATCCATATTTTGAGTTGATTTAATTCAAATTGGTAACTTTCTTCCAAAAATCAAGTAATCGGGTAGATTCTTGATTTTCCGAATTTGATCTTCAGTTCAACTCTTATCTTCTTGATTTTTCAAATTTCACAAATCAGGCAGTCTTTATCTTCTTAATTTTCAAAAATCTTTATTTTCTAATTAATTATCTCATTTATTCTCCACCGCCGATTCGATCTTCTTAGATGGCATCTTGACCGCTCACTTAATGATTTTGCCCTAACCATGATTAGGGATTATCAAATTTAATCTGAACCTCTGATTTTAGGTTTTTGTCAAAAGTTGATCTCGTCTGTCCATTCAAAATTTCATTTTCTATAAAATGCTATTTTGCTCACATTTTTGGATTATGCACATAGATTACATTATTCTAGCATATTAATACTTAGATTAATTTGGCATTTTAGGGTCATTTTTTCATAGGCATAGGCATAGTTTTATTCAAATCCTTCAAAGCTTGTGTAGGACTTAGGCTTTATTTTCAGATTGCTCGCACATTGAATCTGAGGGCAACACATTAGCAAGTTAGAAGGTACTATCAAGGTGAATCATGGAAACTCCTACAAACGACAGGTATAATTGTTCTTATTTTTAGTTTTTGTTGTTCTTGATAGGTCTTTGGGTTTATTTTATATGCTTTATTTGATTGATAATCTAATCCAAAATTTAACCCATTGATACACCTCCTTTCCATTTTTCATCATCTAGGTTCATAACCCCCTCTCACAAGGCTAAGACCTATAATAATTTGCCACAAATAATGATATCATGTATTTTTTTGATTGTTGTATTTTTTTATTCAAGTCTTCCTTACCTCAATATATTCGTTATCTAGACATCACTATTTCTTTTTTTATCAAAGCTCCTCTCTACTGCAATTAATGTGCTTGTAATTATTTTGATCACTATTTTATCCCCTTTAATTGGTCCTAACAATGGAACCAAGATGTTGGCAAATAAGGGGAGAAAATTAGAGATTTTATGCCTAAGTAATTGAAATGTTGTATTTATACCATGGTGTCAAAGATAAGAAGAGATTCAAAGTGAGTATGATAAGTTGCAATAGTGTTGGTAGGAGATAACGTGTGTTGATAATGAAATATAGTTATTAACAAATATATCATACATCACAACATATTATGCAAGAGTCCAACCAATATGTGATATCACACACACACGTGCGTACACACGCACACACACTAATGGGAGGTTACATTCAAATAGTATAATATCAATTTACATTTCTTCTTACATTCATAATCATATCTAGTTCTAGAATATATCTATTGCATATACTTTCCTCCTATATCCTATCTTCCTTATTTTAATTTTATTATATATCTTATCATTCTATCCTATATTCTCTACTTATCTTCTCTCTCATTTATCATCTATTATATTTTCCTCTCTTTGTAGTAACTTTACTTATACTCAAGTATAAGGATGCGTCTCTTTTCTTTTGGTTTTCTAACCAACACAATTTCTATGTAGTGGGTGAATGTTGCTCTATTATTACTTGTATCGTGCTAACAATATACACATGTTATTTCCTACTAGAACCTCTTATAATCTACCACACTCACTATGATCATATTCGTATATTCTAACATTTGGGTATAAATACAACATTTCATGTACCTAGGCACAAAATCTTTGATCTACACCCTTACTTTCCAATAGTCTTTTTCTATATTAGCACATGAAATCTGTAGAAGAGGGGGACCAACCACACCAAGGCTCTAGGTCACGGAGAGCCAAGAGCGGAGGGCTACCCTAGTCTACCTCAGGTTGAATAAGTGTTTAAGGTCAAGGATAGAGAATGAAGAGCACTCTCAAGTGCTTCTATCACTCTACTAACTCGGGAGTTTCAATGGAGCTAAACGAGCCAGTTTCTAGAACCCAAACCATACCTCAAGCGACTCTCTGCCCGAGGACAGCAGTGTGGGTTAGGGACGACAACATGGTGCACCGGCGTCTCTTTAGGGCGTTGGCATTTGTACAGACAAAAAGTACAAAAGTATAGTACAAGGTGCAAAAACTAACTAATGGTCTATAAAATAGAGTTTAAAGTACTAAATAGAATGATAAATGACAATGAACGAAATAACTAGAAAGATGATAAAGGAGATGACAAAAGCAAAGGTGATGAAGATTAACTCATGAAGAGTCCAGTTTGCCAGCAAGCTCCACACGAATGCGTACATACACATAGACAAGAGAGGAAAAATTTTGGGGTTGTATAGGGGTTTATCGTAGTCAAAACCTCGCTTTTGTGTTTCCACCTCCATGGACAACTAGATAGATCGATAGAAAATGTGATAAATAGAATAATGGAAAGAAATTCAAACAATAGCAATAACACTATGTTACATAAATCAAGAAATAATATCACCTTCTCAATCACAGTGCCCTCAAGCACATAGAGGAGGATGCAAGCTTGGTAAGGTCTACGTTGCCACAACAACAAAGAAGCAGTCCCGCAGGACACCAAGTCACAACTCCAAGGGTGGAAAGAGTGCAACAAGAGGTGGAGAACATGTGTAGGAGCTCAAGAATTGTGAAGAAATATCAAAACCAGCATGTGTAATTTTCCAAAAGGTAGCATGAGAATGAAAGATATGCATTTGAAGAGAATTTAGGAGGGAAAGAGCCATTCTCAGGTCGGTTGGAAGGCACGGAGGCGTTACGCTTCGTCACCAATGGAGAATGCAACATCTCTACGGATTCCAGAGGAAGGAATCTGTCAGGGATAACAGTGTGCCGCAAAAATTCCCACACATCGTGTGTGCGTCTTCGACATAAATTCCCCCCCAACACAAAAGTCAAGCGCCAAGTGGATGCATCGCAGATAGGTGATGTAAAATTACTTAGTTGGATTTGATTTTTCTACAATAGAGGGTGTAAAAGGGGAATTTGCAAGAGCGTGCAAATTCACTCCTATACACTTTTCCCCCACTTTAGCAAGCATGAGTGCCAATGAATGTTCAATAAAGTAGATTGAAAAAGTTTAGAGATATATACCTAAACCGTCGAGGAAGCAAACCACAATCTGGTGAGCTTGAAAGCATAGGGTAGGAAAATGACTCCATAGGTACTCTCCTAAGGAGGATTGAACAAATGAATCTATAGATCCTCGAACCTACAAAGTTGGTCAAAGTGCACCAAAGGATCGTAGACCAACAATGGGAAAATCTCGCAGGATACAAGTGCTTCGCAGATCCTCAAACCTGCAAAGAAGGCACCCCTAGGTACTCTCTCTTGAGGGAAGCCTGATGTAGGGGACTCCACAGAGTCAGACTAGAAAGCAACTTCACAGGTGCATCTGTAAAGCAACATGTTAATCTACAGACAAAATATGTTAGAAAACAAAAAAGATCCAGGCAGGCAGACAAGTGGATAGTCACGCGGACAATCAAAAATTGAAGGAAGATATTTCAAAGGGCTCCCTCGGGAACCCTTCAAAAGAAAAGGGGTCCACTAAAGGCACACTCAATTTGAAAGTGCAAGAGTATTTTTCTTAAATCAATTCAACATCAAGGAATCCTTTTGAAATATGCTCACTTCATCAAGGAATTCAAAAGGAAGAAGGTCCCCTTGCAAGGGGAAGGTTAGAACTTCACCTACAGGAGAAGGTACTCCCTCCTCGGAGGAAAGTTTTTCAAATTCTTTCTTTACGAACCCATGATGAAGGAAGAATATTCTGCTAGGGGTCCTTGGCGAGGAATGCGATTTTTTGAAAAATATTTGAAAAGGATTTTTGAGAAAATATTCATTGGCCACCGAATGCATTTTCTGAAAATCAGAGTGACATGATAGCCCCCCCTTAGGATGGTGCATGTAAAACACAAAGGCACATGGCATTCTAAGGAGAGAATATCAAGAATGAGAAAGTGATGTTGTGGATCACAGAACATAGCAAGATGTAACTGTGGTAATGTTGTCGCACATGCGAGGGAAAACACATGAGCACCACAACATCATAGCTCAAGCAAAGAAGAGAGAAGGATACAAAAAATCAAAGGAAAAATAATAGCATGACACACAAGGGATAGGGGTGATCTGATATTTCGAGGTTAGAGTTGCTCATAGCTATAGATAAATAAGTATAATACTATATAAATGAACTATCATCAACCCCCTACTATATCAGACCATGTGAAGAATGCACATGAAGACAAAATAAAATAAAAAAATTGGGTCAACATGGAAGGAATGCCCCCAACACTTTGCATCATCCCTAATTGTCGAAAATCAATACATAATAGAGGAAGAATGATGTAAAAAATAGAGGAATTTTTATGACACATAAACACTCTTGTATCCAAGCACCTACGAGGGTGAAATGGGTCATCTAAGAACACATAATGCAAGTACGGGAGAACAAAAACACACACAATCTATTATACAGATAAATAAGAGGCACCCCCTAGTCCTCATCAACCAAGAGGTCATCGTTCTCCCAATCTAGATCATTGTACGGGGAGGTCGAACGAGCCTACAAGGGAAGAATATCAAGGGGGGAACCTTTCGACCCTCCCGCAACAAGGGCCAAGGAAGAAGGCCCCTCGAGGTCTTCTCCACTCAATTCTTGTGGGGTGAAAGTCGATGATTTTGTGAAGATTTTTGATAGGGTCAGGACCTCATCCACAAAATTAAACATGCACTTCACTAGAGTGTCATGTGTTAACTCAACGAGTGAGGGAGGCATCACCCGAGATTCACTATTAGGCTCACTAAGAGACTCGAGAGCAGTGAAAAACTTTGGGGACACCGAGGCTTTCTTCGTCACTAGGATAGCACAAGCCAGTGAAGAACCACCCTCTGAAGAAGGTGAACTCCTCTTTCGACCCCCTTCACAAGCGGAGTCGTCCTCCATCATCTGCTTCATCAGAGGATGCAAGATCCCCATGGATGAAGCAAAATGCATGGAGAAAGAGGAGAAAATCGCAATTGACACCACCGAGGTATTCGACATGTCCACATGCTTTGAAAATGGTGGGATGTTCGAGAGGGACATCAGAAGAGGTAGCTCAACCAAAGGATCAATAAACACCTACACCCTCTTCAGGTGAGGATCGCTTATGCTCACAGCAAGAGCCAAAAGTAGAATGGAAACTGAAGGAACTAAAGTAGAGGGGATGGGAGAGGAGGACACAACAGAGAGTGTCGAGGCAAGAGCTATTGACCTTCCTTCCTTCCTCTGCAGGGCAGCCTGCTCAGTGGCCAAAGCCTTTCTTCAACGTTTGCACTAATGTGCAAGGTGGTTCCTACGACTCCGGGAGCTAGAGGTTGGGGGCTAAGATGGAACAAAAGACTCCTATTCAACCATCAGAGTATCCATCAAGATTGTTTCCGATGGAGGGAGAGACTCCTAGATGGGAACAAGAGGGAGAGGTTGAGAGGATGATGAAACAATAGTGGGGGATTCAGCCCTAACACCTCAGCAGTAGGCCTCTTCCCATTCACTACCTTAGGGCAGGAGCAGTAGGAGGCCACGAAGGTCAATACATAGAGGACTCCCCACTGGGACGCTTCCCCTTACCATATCGAACAAGCCTAGGAACCGTGGATAGGACAGGAAGTTTGAATGTTGGACGCTTCGGATTTTGCCAAGCAGGCACCATCAGGTTCTCCAACAAATTCCTAAGAGTAGAAGACAATGGTTCTGCAACAAGGCGAAAGGAAGCGACAGGTGGGATAGTAGAAGAGGAGGAAGAAGAACCTTGAGCATACTTCTCTTCCTCCCTTCTTCGAGCTAGGGTGGCATCATTGTCTACCTTTAGGTAAGCCCTATGTGAGATGGAATAGGGAGAAATAGGGTATCTCACCTTAGACGTTATGTCCCCATTCTTTTACCTCACATAGGTTTAGTACAAGAGGTTTGTCCTAGGAGGAAGAAAACCAATTGGCACAGGCCAAAAGTGATCCAACGAGTAGCCCCCACATGAAATCGACAGTCTATAGTCAGAGTCATGGACTACATGCACTGTACCCTCATGGTAAAATTTCAAACACTTATGAACCACTGGGGGAACTACATTCATAGCGACCAACTAGGGGATGCCCAGTTTCACTTTGTAGAGCTCAAACCTCGGGATTATGTCAAAAAGCGCATTTACGAATTTTGGTCTAACTAAGATTGATAAGGTGATGCAACGGATGGGAGGTATAGAAATCCCATCGTGTGTGAAAATAGTACTCCTAGATTCATCATATCCATCTTTATGTAAGAAATTAATCAACATAATCTCCTCAGTAATGACATTCACCCGACGCGTAGGGTCAACAAGAACACCTGTTACGATGTTTCCATTGATTCTTGTGAGGATGTATAAAGGAGATGGTTCTCTATTATAATTCATTGAAAAGTCTTGCGAGGTGAAAGTTATGCCAAGAGATCCACTCACAGGTTGCACAGCTGGGATGGAAAGATGTAAAAAGAATCTCATTTGTATGCACACTGAATTAAGCTTTCACAAGATCCTCCAAGGGTTTTACAATTAGACAGTGACCCACCTAGGGTTTCACTTTGCAATTCTTGTGGAACCTTCCAACTATGCCACTAGGAGTCATAGGTTGGGTTGCAAGGCTAGGTGCCTCTCACCCACAACACTCCTAGGATATGAGGAAAGGGTCTTTCAACACTGCTAAATAGAACTAAAATGGTTCATGTTAGGTTCACCAAAATGTAAAAGAGGTGGGGCCAACCACACCAAGGCTCCAAGTCACAGACATCCGAGAGTGGAGGGCTGCCCTAGTCTACCTCAACGAGCCAGTTTGTAGAACCCGAACCGTACCTCAAGTAGCTCTTTGCCCAAGGACAGTAGTGCAAGTTGGGGATGATAGAGTGGCACGCTAGCATCTCTCTAGGGCACTAGCATCTGTACGGCCAAAAATTATAAAAGTACAGTACAAGGTGCAAAAACCAACTAGCAGTCTAGCAAATAGAGTTTAAAGTAATAAACAAAATGATAAATGACAGAAGGAACGAAATAACTAGAAAGATGATAAAGGAGATGACAAAAGAAAAGGTGATGAAGATTAACTCATGAAGATTCTAGTTCACTAACAAGCTCTACATGAATGTGTACCTACACACATACAAGAGAGGAAAAATGTTGGGGTTGTATAGGGGTTTGCCACAGTCAAACCCTCACTTTGGTGTTTACACCTCCACGGACAGCCAAGTATCGATAGAAAATGTGATAAAGAGAATAATGGAAATAAATCCAAACAATAGCAACAACATTATGCTACATAAAACAAGAAATAATATCACCTTCTCAATCAAGGTGCCCTCAAGCACGTAGAGGATGATGCAAGCTTGGTAAGGTCTATGCTGCCACAACAACGAAGAAGTTGTCCCACATAACACCAAGTATCAAATCCAAGGGTGGTAAGAGTGTAGCAATAGGTGGAGAAGATGGGTAGAAGCTCAAGAATCATGAAGCAAGATCAAAACCAATGTGTGTAATTATCTAGAAGCTAGCATGAGAATGAAAGATATGTATTTGAAGAGGATTTAGGAGGGAAAGAGTCATTCTCAGGTCATCTAGAAAGCGCAAAGGCATTATGCTTCATCACCAATGGAGAACATAATGTCTTTGCAGATTCCAGAGGCAAGAATTTGTTAGGGATGATAGTGTGTTGTGCAAACATCCATGTGTCACGTGCGCATCTCTGACAGAAATTCCCCCACTAACACAAAAGATAAGCACTGAGTGGATGCATTGCAGATAGGTGATGTGGAATTACTTAGTCAGATTTTATTTTTCTAAAGTAGAGGGTGTAAAAGGGAAATTTGCGAGAGGGGTGCAAATTCACTCCTATACAACATCATAGGAACATCTTTAGATTTGGTCATTTTTCTCTAAATTTAGTAGTTCTACCAAATTTGGACTTGTAAATTCCCAAACTTGCATGGGCATACATGATAGTCTAATGATGATCTAGTAGTTCAACTTGTGACCCACATTACATGATCACATCCTCTTTTACCTTAATGGAAGTTGTTTCTAAACCTTTAGGATGCTCCCTTTCCTTTTTCTTACCCTCCCCAACCTTCCTCTTTGTGTGGATACCCTCATACTTTCCAAAAAATGTGTTTTCACCTTTCAAGTTGTTGGGTCACCTCAGGATTCTTGGGATCACCTAAGCAAACCTAGGAAACCAACCTTGGTAAAAGGAGTGAGCCACCCTAGCAAAAGGGGAAACCTTGGAATTCCAAATTAATGTGTGAAAACTCTCATTTTTTGTTGGTTCTCTACCATTTTGTCTTCTTATTTCAACATTGGTTGAAATCTTTAAGAACTCCACCTACCCTTATTAGCTCTTGATTTCCTTCCTAATAAATTTTTTTCTTGAGATTTCTAACATATTTAAGATCCTTATTTGGATTCCAAAGGGTCTTTGATTCTTCATTGGAAGCCCTTTGTTAGATTTTTTATTATGTTTTCCCTCCTCCCATAGTTGTTTAAGTAGGCTAGTGAGTTGACTCTAAGGTATCCAAGCCAAATTCCCAATTTTATTTGTAGCATCCACTCTCCTTGTAAGCCCCAAGGTTTTTTCTTAGATTGAATCTTTAAAGCTTCCATTGTTATAGCATAACACTTTGCCACTTCCCTTAGCTTAGTTTCCTTATCTTCCTATCCTTCTTTCATTAGTCAAAGCACAGGCCCAAGTTAGAGAGGAGATAAGAGAATACAAAAGCTAAGCCCCTAAGGACTTATATGACACATCTTCACTAAGCATCTTAACTACTAATATATAGGTGTGAGGTTCCAATTTATTCATTGTTTTGAACTATTAGATTAATTTTCTTTGAAAAAGGTTATACTAGAATTGTAAATAGATCTTATTTATCTCTAATCTTGCCTAGATTAGTGTCATTCTACCACTATATTGTAGATACAAAATAGCTAGATAGAATTAATTTATGTTATTTTAGTGGATATCATTCATAAAGTTAATTTTAATTTAACATAATCACTCCATACACTTTGAAAAGTCCTTGCTAATTGGACAAGGCAACAAACTCAAAAAATTCCTTGTTAATATATCCAAGGAAATCAATGAATCAAATTAGCCAAAATCAAAACAAAATAAAAAATGTTTGTTTGAAGTACATTTAAAATCATTTAATTGCATTAGTTAATTAATTCACATTTCAATTTAGGGAAAATACAAAAACATAGGATAGTTGTTTATTTCCTACATTTAAACTAGAGAACTTAGTTAGCTCATTTTCATTCAAGGAAGTATCAAGCAATCAAAATTCTTTTCTAATAAATGCAAGGTGATCAACAAAATGACTAAGTAAATTGAAAATCTATCATAAACAAACAAACAATCGACTTGTTTTAACAAGAAATGTAAATCATGAATAAAAACCAATGTAAGAATAACACACAACAAGCATTTAAAGATACACATACCTCTTTGTTCTCACTTCCACCATTAGGCGCATGTGTCTTAGGGTAAGAGAGAATTGGATAATTCCCATTTTAAATAATCTTGAAATTGTTCAACCAATCAAGCTATCATCTTGCAATAGATCCAAGAAGAAAATAATAAGAGACATGTTGATGCAAGTTTTGACACACCAATAGGTTGGAACTACAAAGGTTCACCTACTTGGAAGGTGGCTAGCGCCAATACTATTTATTTATTTCTTTTGTGAGGTTAACCAAAATTCATCAATGAGAGAGCACTTAAGATGGTCTATTCAAGGGGATATGTAGAATATCAACAGTCATCCATGTGAAAAATATGCCTACTTAGTGTAACTTGATCTCAATTAGCCAACAAAATCTTTTATTTCACTTTTAAATATGTTTATGATTTTCATTTCAATTTGTTGGACTCCCCACAAGTTATTTTTAACATTAATTTGAATAAAAATGATTAAAACCCTCAAAATAGCAATGTGTCCTTCAAGATCAGGTTTTTTAGGAGTAGAAACAAAAGTTCACTAATGAAAATTCATTCAATTTTTTTAGGATAGTGGAGTATATGTTAAAATGTGTAATTTTTCACCATATGGAGGTCAAAAAATTGTTTATATATTTTTCCTTCTGTGAATGAAATTTATCATCAAGATCCTAGAGCCAAACCTAATCTAACAAATTGATATGGAAAAAGAGCAAAAAGGATATCAGAAAGGAAAAGTTTAAAGAGGAAAAGAAAAAGAATATAAACCTATCTTCAATTATTTCACACATCATTTTGTGAATGGAAAAATCCAATGAGAAATCAATCCTCATTGAATATTTTATCCACAATCTTAGCATAAGATGGTGCAACCTTTGAAGGAAAAAAAACTATGTGCATGATTAATGTCAAATTTTAGTTGCACGAATGTGTTTAAGTTAACCACACTCACCATCAACCAAGTGTTAATCGTATAAAAATGTACTATATTCATCCATTTTTTTAGTTAAATGTATCAAATTATACAAAGAACACAAATTCAAAGTTTGAAAATGACCAAAACCTAAAATAAATAGTGTTTATTTAAAATTGGTTATTGTATTCCAAGTCGAGTTTCCATGGCTTTCTGACCCTTTACAATGAGTTACAAGTGAGCTTATATTATTTTAGTTTAGATGTGGAAGATAAAATGATTCCCTCCAAAACTCACAAAAGACAATATATTGGAACATGAATGGTCAATTTAACTTGACATTTACATTTTATTCCTTCATTATATCCTAGTGAAAATTTGACTTGTAGACACACATCATGCTCATGTACATGCTTCCCAAGTGTCTTGCATACTTTTCATGAGACTATCTCCTACAATTAGGTGTTAAAACTCCTCTCCACTACTAGCTTGATAGGTATTGGTTGAGACCCATCTTCACACCCACCATCCTAGTCTTGACCCATTTGAAGAACTAGCAACTTGGTCTTTACTTGATATTAGGCATTACACTTTTTGTAAAGAAAATTTAACTTCTCTATTAATGAAAATTTTATCCACTATTATCTTCAAATATCACCAAATTCTACAATTGTTTTAGAAATTTGTGTGTTTTGTACACAATTTTTATCTTTTGCAAGCAACATTTCTCCATTCAACATAGTTAGTATCTTGTAGTCAACAATAAAAAAGATTAGATTCTTCTAAATAGAAGTTAACTAATTATTTAAAATAAATTGCATAGGAAATACCCTACATTACATTCTAAATGTTAATTGATTTCCCTCATTTATGATTTTTCACTCCACTCACAATAGTTACATCTATTAGAAAGCATGTTGATGTATTTGAATTTGATGGTCAATAATTAATGCTCATAGGCAAGATTATCTCATCTACACTGCAATATTCACTTTAATAGACCCACGCCTAGAGTGCATCTCTAGTCTAACCAATAGAAAAGGGCCTACTAGGATCCTTGATTCTCAACAAATTCTCATTTGAAAATAACTCCTTGTTAATGTTTGGGTGTGTCTTCAATTGAAATTATTTACCCATTTCTCTATTTGGACTTGTATAAATCAATCTTCCTTTTGCAACCAATACTAAGTAAACCTACCGAGAAAGGCTTTGTACTTACTATTATACATTATCCATTACATTCTCATTCTCTAGATATAATTGGACACCAACTTTATCTATTATTATACATGCCACAATAGTGTATCTCACTTTTGGGACGTGCTGATTTTTTCTTGAAATCACTATTTTTTAGAAAAACTAATGATTTAAGTATTGAGAGGCTCCATCTAAAGGGTTTTAATTGAAGAGGGATATATAAGACCCCCTTAGATCAAACTCCCTTGGATATAACCCCTCTAGTATTAAATCATACCCACAATAGAGTCTCCTTCACACCTATCAAAATGTTGGCAAAAAACCACTTTTTCTTTACATTTTGAGGGATTAAATAATGTCATTTAAAAATTATATTTTGCAAGATTGTAGCCCTCAAAACGAGCTTTCCAAAAATTATAGTTTTGATATATTTTCATTTTATCATGTATTTAATTTTCAATTTTTACTAAACATAAGTTTTTCTCTAAACATCAAGCTCTTTGTTGTGCAGAGGTGGAAAAATAGTAAACCATTGTAAAAAAATTTATAAAATACCCTTTCCCTAGGTATTAATGTCCTTGTTTCACCCAAAAAATAAAAATTGGATTTCGATAAATACACAACAAGTTAGGTTGTATGACACACACGTATGTCCAAATTATAGTTTTTGATTAGTTAAGCAGGGAAGGTCCCTAATCCCATGGTTATAGCCAACAAACAAAAAGGAACCGAAACAAGGTGGGAAACAACACCACCAGCAAGAACCAAAAACCAACAACCTAATTAGCACGTAGGCCATAATTTAACATAGTAACCATAGTCCAACCAGTAATAATAAAAAATAGTAAGTTTCTACTAGCAAACTTAAAACTACGTAAACCATTTATCAAGTCAACAGTGTCCCAGGTGGTATTCCACCATAGCATAGCTATTATAAAATAGTAGTCTGAGATTATGAAACAAAAAGACAAAAAACGGAAAGCAATCATCAAAGCAACAACAAGAAGCCATTACTTAGATTTCTTCAGCAGGTCCCCATATTCTCCAATGAGAGATGTACTCTCTCCAGTCAGGTTCCTCAGACTGGTCCAACAACTTTAAGACATCCGGCTTCCCTTGTTTCTTCAGCTTCCTGGTAATTTTTGATTCTCTAGAAATAGCTCCCAGCATCACCCTCCTCATCAGTCTATTAGTTACCTTCATTAGCGTAACTAAGGCCTTTTCCATATCATCAAACTAAACCTACATAAAAGTTAGTCTACTCTTCAAGAAATCAGTGCTTGAGTCCTCAATATTAATCTCCATACCCATATTCCCTACATCCTGCACATTCTCAACATCATTCTTTTGTTCCTCAATTTTCTCAATTTTTTCCTCCTCTTCCTCTTCCTTATCCTCATCTGATCCTTCTTCCCTCATATCATAAGTTGAGTCCTCAAAATCCATATCCTCATAATCTTCTTCCTCCTAGGCTTTAAACTCTTCATAATCTAGGTCTTCCTCATTACACACAGTCATTTTATGTTTTCCTTTTTGTCCTTTAAGGCAGCTTTAGCTAGGCAAGCAAACCTTCTACCACCACTTCCTCCACTCCCTTGCCCCTGCAAAGTATCCTTCAACTCCTCATTATACAAACCTTCCTTAGAATATTAATGGTATCCCTAGGGTTTATATCTCTTTTGAATTTCTTTGCCTCTAGAAGTTCCAGCAGCAAAGGCGAGTGTTTTCTTTTCTTTGGCATAGCCTTGATGAGCTCTATCTCATAAACTCATTTTTCCTCATTTTTTTGTGACATGAGAGTTGAGGGGTTGGTACATTGGCCACAGGGGACTGGTGCTTTGTAGTAATTAGCACCCTCCTAGCAGTGACAACAGGAGCGCGAGCGGGGATTAGGATCCATAAAAAAAAATTCAACAGCAACAAGATTTTCATTAACAGGCAGTTCCTCATTATCCCCTTCAAAAGGTTGGGATTATCATTTCTACTGGCCAAAAGGTTACCATGATTCAGAGCTAGAGCATACTTATACAGGGTTAACATCAAACCTTGCTGCAGGGGAGGACTGGAACCCTTCTCAATATTGAGTTGCAGGGAAGACAACAAGTAAAAGGGTAAATTAACTCTCTCTCCATGCCTAATGTGATTGAGTAGGGGAAAACGGTACGCATGTACCAACATATACCTTCCCTCTAAATTAAAATACCACATAAAAAATAGGCTAACCAAAGCAAATGGAGGAGGGAGTTCCAACCTAGTATACCCATTCTGGAATCTTTTTAGGTTCTCCCCTTCATGCAAGAATTTGTCAACGAACTTCTAATAATCAGCCCCACTTTTCTTTGCAACTTTAATCCCTTGATTTTGTAGACCAGTCGCTTCAGATATGAACCTCGTCGTGACCTTGAACTTCACCGCGCCAAATGGTTACACTTCCTTTCCTCTAGGAATTGGTGAACTTGACCGTTAAGTTTTCGTTGTAGCCCTTCAGAGATTGAAAGAATGGAAAAATTCCAGCATTTTTGAAAAGCCTCCATAAATCCACATTCTAATTAAGGGCCTAGAAATTAGGAGGCTCAGTGCGCTTCTGTGGGCCTCCCATTCTGATTCTCTGCAAATTCTTAGGCTATAATGAGCTTTTCTTTATAATCTCCCACTCCTACTTTCTTTCCTTAATGCAAAAAACACTCATTCACCAAATAACAAACAGAGTTGAGAAAAAATGTTGAATCGAGAAGTTTCTTTTTGTGAAGGCCAGTGACACAATTCTCAGTACCAATACCCCATCATTTTTCTTACAATTATTTAAATCCTTATGAATTATCATACCTTGCTCAACATTATAAATTTGGGAATAGCTGACACAAGGAAAATCGACACAATTTGAAATGACATCCCTTAACAACTTGGATAACTCCATGTGATTGTCGATCACCTCTGGGAAGGAAGAATAATTAATATTACTTCCTACCGAGATCATCAAATACCACCTTATACTCCCAATATCATCATTACACGGTGATCCTTTAAACACCACATGACTCTTATTCTTCGGCATAACTTCAACATTTCATCTTTGCATATTGTAATCATTTTCAAAATTTTCATTTAGTATCAATTATCTTAAAGACTTCGACATATTAACATTTGACCATTGGGTCCACCCCATACAACTCAGAGCCACGTTGGCAACGTAGTCAACAACTTTGTTGCCCTCTCTATAGACATGTTGCTCCCTGCAATTGGTAAAGTATTTGTTCTGGACTAGGCATTTATCAATTATATTTTTTTATCTCCCATGGTGGCACAACCACTTCATTCAAAATATCCAATATGAGCTTGGAATCCCCTTCTATTATGACATTTTTAAAGCCAAGCTTCTTAAGAGTTTTGAAGCCCCCTAACACAGCCATTGCTTTAGATTTATTATTAGAACAGAGACCCATATTCACACCAAAGCTCATTATGCATTATCCTTTGTGGTTTCTTAACAGACCCCCTGCCCCAGCTAATCCCAGGTTGCCTTTTGAGCACCCATCAAATTTACATTTTATCCAATTCTTTTGTGGAGAACTCCACACTATAGCCATTCTGGTTAGCATCATTGACCAATTGAGTTTAGTAAGATCCTTCCTTATGCCCCAATTCTACTTAATCCTCATTTCTTTGTAGTTAGGCCAAGCTTTGGAGAAACTGTATCTTCCAGCCTCAATGTTTTCCTTAATCTGTGTTTTTATGCTCAAACTTACCTCTCAGTTGCTTCTCTCCACTTCCTTGAATATCTTGTTATTCCTTTCCTTCCATAATCCCTAGGTGACAAAGGGAGGAACTTGGTTCCAGAGGTCAACAATTACATTGTGGGAAAAAAGACAATTCGACCAGCTTTCTATAAACAACTTCATTGAGTGAGGAAACATCCAATCAAAGGACAACAATGAAAAGAACAGGACCACACCTCTCTCACAAATTGGCAGTGAAAGAAAATGTGCATAATTGACACCTCTTCCTACTTGGAAAGGGAGCATCTATTAACCAGTTGGAATCCCCTCCTAACCAGGTTGTCAATTGTAAGAATTTTTCCATGAGCCACAGTCCACCAGAAATAGTTAATTTTGGGAACCAAGTTCTTTAACCACACCTTATCCAAGAAATGGTTTGTAATGGCATCCAGAGGCTTCACCAGTTCTTCATAAGCCTTTTTGACCAAGAAACAGCCTGAAGAGATACCTTTCCAAAGTCACTCATCTTCCCTTTCTCTATCAAACCACTTAGCATCCCCAATCAGATTATGCAACCTTAGGAGGATCAGGTCCCAGTTTACTTGTCTCTGGCCTCTCAAATTATCCCTCCTTAATAGCATTTTGAACTCCTCCCATTTAGATTCCTCCATCTCCCAGTTAATATATTCAGAAACCTTTTTACCACAGATCATATTTAGGCTTTGTTTGAGAGGATTTAGTTCGTCTATTAAGGACAGAGTAGAAGTCTCTATCCAAGGGTCCTTCCAAAAGTCGGTATTATTCCCATTCCCAATTCTCTTTCTTACCCCCAACTTCAACACATTTTTGAATTTAACAAGATGATTCCATAAAGCAGAACCATTAGGCAGGTTAGACAAAGAGAGAAAACAATCAGGATTCCTATTCCTCAAGTACTTCGCTTGGAATATTTTTAGCCAGTCTTTAGAGTCTTCAAGAAGATTCTAAACATTTTTTGCAGATAGGGATTTGTTAATCATGGAAATTCTTCTTATTCCCAAACCCCCTCTCCTTTTGGGAGTGCACACTTTTTCCCAACTGACCAGGGACAATCTATTTTTTTCTTTAGTTCTTGACCATAAAAGTCTTCTATGAATCTGTTCTATCTTTTCCCCTATAGAGGCAAGAATTTTGAAGAGAGATAGGTAGTATATTGGAATATTTTGAAGGGAGGCTTTGAGTAGTTGAACCTTTCCAACCAAGCTAAGAAGTTTCCCCTTCCATTCAACAATCTTGTTTTGAACCCTCTCAATCAACCAATTCTAGTAATTATTTTCCAACTTCCTAGAGATAAAAGGTAGGCCAAGATAGGCATCAAGTAAGGCAACTTCTTGACATCCTAGAATTTTTACCACTCTATCCTTAATTTTTTTGTCAGTATTAAAGAAGTAATTTTTTCTTTTTTCATAGTTTATACACTGGCCAAAAACAACAACATATTCATTAACAACCAGTTTCCAAAGACCTGCTTCCCCCACTGAGGCTTCCCTGAACATGAGAGTGTCATCAACAAATTGTTGATGGGAATCAGGCCTAAGAGACGAGGCTGCTTTAACACCCTTGAGATCTTTAGAGTCCACCAATTTTTGGATGTTCCTGCTAAGGACTTCAACAATAATTATAAAAAGGTAGGGAGAGAGGGGGTCATCTTTCCTAAGACCACGACCACAAGAGAAAAAACCTTGGGGAACTCCATTTACCAAAACAGAGCACATGGGGGAGGTAACACAAGCGAATATCATCTTTAGGAATCTTCCTTCTATCCCAAACTTCCTAAGAACAACAAAATAAAATATCCAGGAAACTCTATCATAGGCCTTAGAAATATCAATTTTAAAGGCCATCCCAGGTTTCTTAGAGTTGTTTGACGTTGCTAATATGCGGTTGTCATTGATGTCAACACTATTAGCATTAAGGTTGTATATGTCAAGGATATTGAGAAAATTGTAATAAAACAAGTTGCAGGTTGTCAGTGATGAAGTGAAGTTCAGTATGGTGGCGAGCTTAGTGTGTTGATGATCAAAGGTTGTGGATTAAATGGTTTTTTGTTGAGTATATCTCGTTTATCCATGTTAAGGTTCATAGATATGCATGAAGATTTGATCGAGTTATGAGTGTTTGTGTTCTAATAGTTATTTTGTTGCTTCAGTTGGTGTTCTTGAAAGAAGATGATGTGATTCTAGTAAGATGAGTTGTTGCGGATGCTTCTGTGGTGATTCATGATGCTCGTGGATGATTCTATATCGTTCTTTATCTTTGTTGCTCATCCACATTGATCGTTGTGCTCATGATTGGTAATTTTCTCTTGCGTGTTCATGGCCAACAGGGTGATTGTAGCATGTTTTGGATCTTCGAGGCATAATTTTTGAAGGAGTTTCGTGTTCGAATATATTGTTTTGGGTCCTTACTATGTTGTGGCCAACTTTGGTTGATTCACATTAATAATTGTTTATTAATTTGGGCTGATAGTTTGTGTTCATTTTTTATTTTGTTGAAGCCGACATGGAGATGATATTATTCTTAGTTGCGGATATATATAAGCGATTTTTTCATCCATTTGATGGCATGGTGTGAATGAGATGTTTGAATGTTGTCCTAATCATTCGAAGGCAAAAGCAGAGTGTGAAGAAGAGTGAGTAGAGTGTGAAGAAGAGTTTATGTGCTTAACCAGAACTATAATCAGGCATTAGCAGATGCTATTTTCTCAGTTCAAAATCTTGCGGATGTAATCTGAATGTTTCTATAAGACAGTGTGTCTTCCTTTGGGCAGTAAGCCTTGTTGTATTTGAGCAGTGAGCTCTAGACAGTGTGCCTGAATGCATGTGCATTCCCATTTATTATCCTTTTATACTTTTAACCAGGTATAATCTTGTGGACTAACCTCCACTGTGGTTTTTCCCCTAACAGGGTTTCCACGTAAAAAATCTTGGAGTTGTGTGTTTCTGATGTGGTGATGGTTTATGCTTTCATTTTTATTTATCAAATCTAAGAATAAGGTTAATAAGTTTAAATTTTTGTGACAATTGATTCACCCCCCCTCTCAGTTGTATGCCCTTGTGCTGCCAAAAATTGGTATCAGAGTAGGTTCTCCAGAAGAAGTTTGATAGCTTGAGGTGATCCGAGATGGCGACATACAAGAAGGATAGTCTGAGATTTGATGGAACTAATTATTCTCTATGGAAGACATGAATGGAGTGTCATCTGAGATGTATTGGTGAACCTTTTTGGAACATTACAAAGAATAGGTATATCATCCCACAGAATGGTCTTTCTAATGAGCCTAGTTTTTGGTATAATTTTGGATTTAATATGCCAAGTTAAGGAAGACGCCACTAGCTGGGCATGCATCATAACGTCCAGATGAGAAATCACTCCAAGTCAAAGGTAGTCGGCAGCAAAGATTCTTCATGCAACTGAACGTAACCACCTTGCAGTGGACCTTAATGATCAAGCATGCACGGGTGTTACTGTTGTGTTGGATATGCGCTTGACTTGCATGTCTGACTAGATTCCCTGCATGCGTAACCACCGTCACTCCATTTTCCCCTGTTTTCCCTAAATGGTGTCCTCCTAGTCGTGGAGTTGATTGCCTTGTTCAATAGTAGTATAAATAATAATTTGATGCTCCTTCTTTAAAGAAAAAGGGAGGTTGCACAATTTTACATTGTACTTTCATTTTCAGTTTCAGCAATACAAATACATTACTCTTTGTATGCATGATTTACAATGAATAAAATAAAGTTATGAGTTCGAGCATCTAAGTTCTTGTTAGTTTACAAGATACTTATCCAAGGGGGCCCACTTGGTTATTAATTCATCTTCTTAGTTTAGCATTAGCTTAATATTTCTTGTTGTTTGATACTTAGTTTGAAATTTGGTATTGACTGTTCTGCAACCACTAGAAGTCCATTTTGTGTCTATTCCTGCAGCCAAATCAGACAAAGTAGTTTCCTATTTGTTGCTTAGATCTTTATTCCTGCGCATATTTCAGCTTATAGTTGTTGATTGATGTTCAACATTTACTTTATATCCTTTCAAGCCATTTACTTTCAGTATTGTGTTTCTTAGTTGTAGTATGCAATGACTACCTGAGCCCCTATGCACATACAGTGCTGACCCATTCCAAGTTCACATCCCTGGGTTGACAAGTTAAATGAACCTTCATGATGATTGAATGGCTATTCAGGTTAGATGTCCAGTCTCTGAATCATGGTTGTAAAGGCTTAGTTGTGAAATCATTGTAGGAGGCCAACACCTTCTACAGTTGCTGAGATTAAGGATGTCGAGTACAATATCAGGGCTAAGGAAGCATTGTTGAGTGATCTGACTGATTCTGAGATGACAAATGTAATGGATCTGAAGATTGCTTATGAGATCTAGAAAAAGTTGGAAACTTTGTATGAAGGTGATGCACATGTGAAGGTTGCTAAGTTGCAAAGCCTGAAAGGGAAATATGAAATGTTGAGAATGGGCGATGATGAGAACATTACTTCTTTCATGCAGAGAGTGAATGAACTTGTGTGTAGTATCAGATGTGCTAGTGGAACATTGGATGAATCAAAGATTGTTGCTAAAGTGCTCAGATCTTTTCCTGCTGCATACAAAGCCAAAGCTACAACTATTGAGGAGATCCAAACTGTGACAAATGTAACCAGAGACATGTTGATTGGTAAGCTTACTGATTTTGAGTTAAGTGAGTTTGGTGATGCTCTTCCTAAGACAAAATTTGCATTCAAAGCTACTATCTCCAGAAAATATAAGCAGAGATATGATCTGGGAGAAAGTTCTTCTAGAGAAAAATTCAAGTATGAGGAGGAAATGAGAGAGATTGAAGAAGAAGAGAGAAAACTAGAAGAGCTTGAAGCACTTATTATCAAAAGGGAAGCTAGAGGAGAAGGTAAGTATAAAGGGAAATTGCCTATTAAATGTTTTTTCTTGAAATAAGATACATCATTTTACATCAAGGTGTCCAGAAAGAGTTCCTAAGCCAAGATCTAACAAGCCTAGATGCCAAATAAAGTGTTATTATGTTGTTGATGAAGGTGTGGCAGATGATGAATCTTATAAAGGAAATGTAAGAGAGGATGAATGGGTATTTATTGCTATCAAAGAAAATGATCCAGTGCCTACTGAGTCTGATAAGTGCACAAATGTGGAGAAATCCCTAGCTGCCCGAGTTGAAGAAAAAGATAAATGGGTGATTGACAGTGGATGCTCTCATCATATGACAAGTAACAAAAGTAAATTTGTGAGCTTGGAAAAGTATGATGGTGGTGTTGTAAGATTTGGTGATGACAAAGTTGGTGTAATCCGTGGTAGAGGATCCATTTCTCTTGATGGTAAGAATAATACTGATGATGTCCTATATGTGGAAGGCTTGAAGCATAATCTATTAAGTGTTGGACAAATGGTTGACAAGGGATACAATCTTCAATTCAAGAATGGAAAGTGTAGAATATTGGGGAGTTCCGGAAATGTGATTGCTTTAGGTACAAAAAAAAAGGTAATATCTTTCACCTGAATGCTACTGGTAAAAGTTGTCTGATTGCTCAAGTTGATGAAAGTTGGTTGTGGCATAGGAGATTGTGTCATGTAAACTTTGACAATATTATCAAGATAAGTTCTACTCAGGCAGTGAGAGCTCTTCCTAATTTGGTAAAGCCTACTAATAATATATGCAAGGAATGTTAGTTAAGGAAGCAAACTAGAATTTCATTTCGGAGCAAACAATATTGTTCAAATAAAGTGTTGGAGCTTGTTCATACTAATTTGTGTGGTCTTTCTAGAATCAAAAGTTTACAAGGAGACAAGTACTTCATGTTACTTATTGATGATTATTCTAGAATGATGTGGGTTACTTTCTTAAGGGAAAAATCTGAAGCTCTAGAGAAATTCAAAATTTTTAAGGCTATGGTTGAGACAGAGACGGGTCTGAAGATTAAATGTCTCAGATTAGATAGAGGTGGTGAATTCACTTCCCATGAGTTTAATTCTTTCTGTGAAGAGCATGGGATAAAGAGACAATTATTTTCCCCACGGACCCCTCAATAAAATGGAGTTGTGGAAAGGAAAAACATGACAATTCAAGATGCTACTAGGACTATGATGTTGGAAGGAAATGTTTCGCATATCTACTGGAGAGAAGCTGTGAGTACTACTGTTTACACTCTCAATCGGGTACAAGTCAAAGGTGATACCGGTAAGACTCCTTTTGAGCTATGGTTTGGTCATAAGCCTACTGTTAGATACTTCAAAATCTTTGGGAGTAAATTATTTATCAAAAGAGATGAAGATATAGGAAATTTTGATGCTAAAGGAATCTTTCTTGGTTATTCTACTAAAAGCAATGCCTACCGGTGCTACAATAAGAGATTGAGGAAAGTAATTGAAAGTACTAATGTCAAGGTTGATGAAGACATAGTTAGACCATACAAAACCTATGGGTATGATTCAGATGATCAGAATGAAAGTTCAGAAAAAAAAAAAAAAGTTCAGACTTCAAATCAAGTTCAGATCATTTCGGTGAATCAAGAAAATGAAGAGGAACTAGTGAAAGTGCAAAAGTGAGATCACAAGAGCCTAAAGTTCAAGAAAATACTAAGACTCCAAGGTTTGTAAGGCTAAATCATTTAGAAGATCATATTATAGGTGATAAGAACAAAGGTGTTCAAACTAGGAGATGAATTGTAGAAGAATATTATTTGATTTCAAAGACTGAGCCTAATAGTCTAAATGAAGCATGCAAAAATGAACATTGGGTGGAAGCAATGAAAGAAGAAATACAAAAAATTGAGAAGAATAATACATGGATTCTTGTTCCTAGACCTAAGGACAAAAATGTAATTGGAACTAAATGGGTCTTTCAGAATAAAACTGAATGAGCAAGGTGAAGTTGTTAGAAACAAAGCAAGACTTGTGTGTAAAGGATATTCTCAGATGGAAGGAATTGAATTTCAAGAAACTTTTGCCCCTGTTGCTAGGATTGAAGTTGTGAGACTATTTCTTGCTTATTTTGCTTACAAAAACTTCAAGGTTTATCAAATGGATGTGAAGTCAACATTTCTAAATGGTGAACTAGAAGAAGAAGTGTATATTGAGAAACTTGATGGATTTCAATTGACTGATCAGGGAGATATGGTTTGTCAGTTGAAGAAAGCATTATATGGACTTAAGCAAGCCCCAAGAGCATGGTATGCCAGACTGGACAAGTATTTGTTGAAGCTTGGATTTAATAAAGGTACTATTGATAGTAACTTGTATTTCAAGATTTATCACGGTAAAGATTTGATTGTTGAAGTCTTTGTTGATGATATCATTTTTGGAGGAGATGATAGTTTGTGCATGAAGTTTGTTGATGAGATGCAGAGTGAGTTTGAGATGTCTATGATTGGAGAGATGAAATTCTTTTTGGGATTGCAAATTACTCAGCTAGATAAAGGGATCTTTATATCTCAGTCCAAGTATGTGAAAGAATTGTTAAAGTTTGGAATGGAAGATTCAAAGCCAATTAGTACACCCCTGGTGACCAAATGTAAGTTGACACAAGATGATGATTCACCTAAAGCAAATCAGACTAGATACAAATCAATGATTGGTGGATTGCTCTATTTGACTCAAACTAGACCTGATATCATGAATGTTGTATGCATTGTTGCAAGATTTCAAGCTGATCCTAAGGAATCTCATGTGATAGTTGTGAAGAGGATTTTCAGATACTTGAAGGGGACAGTTGATTTTGGCATGTGGTATCCTAAAGATTTTGACCTTACTTTGAGTGCTTTTATTGATGCTAATTGGGAAGGAGATGTGAATGACAGAAAGAGTACTAGTGGTGGTGCATTTTTCTTGGGAAAGAAGTTAATTTCATTGTTAAGTAAGAAGTAGAATACCATTTCTTTATCTACTACAGAGGTAGAATACATTGGTGTTGCTAACAATTGTACTCAAGTATTGTGGATGAAGCAAATGTTGAAAGATATCAGAGTTATGGATGATGAACCTATTGCTATATTCTATGATAATTCAAGTACAATTAACATTTCTAAGAATCTGGTGCTACATTCAAAAACCAAGTATATATCTATCAAGTTTCTCTTTTTGAGAGAGAAGGTGAGTGAAAAGGAAGTCAAATTGGAGTATGTGCCTACTAAGGAACAGATTGCAGATATCTTTACCAAGTCATTGCCTAAGAATATTGTTGAGTATCAAAGAGGAAAACTAGGGGTTATTACCCCTCCTAATCAAAACTAAGATGCATTGACTTGCATCAATCCATGCATTTCACAGTCATATCTTGATCTAGATTGATGTTGTGGTGAATGCTACTTAAGGGGAGTAGTTAGATGTTCAGAAATGTGGTTCAAAGTTTGTGCAGAGAAAATGTGTATCTTTTTTATTGATGTCAAAGGCGGAGAAGAGTCATGTGAAAAAAATTGTGGGGAGAAGAGTTGAGGAGAGAAGAGTCAAAACCTAAGGGGGAGAATGTGCTAAGAGAAATTTGTGTTGATGGTGTTTTTCACATCATGTGTTGCCATCAATGCCAAAGGGGGAGATTGTTGGATGTTGTTTATTTTGGTTGTCATTGATGTCAACACTATTAGCATTGAGGTTGTATATGTCGAGGATATTCAGAAAATTGTAATAAAACAAGTTGCAAGTAGTCAATGATGAAGTGGAGTTTAGCATGGTGGTGAGCTCAGTGTGTTGATAATCAGAGGTTGTGGATTAAAGGGTTTTTTTTTTAGTATATATAGTTTATCCATGTTAAGGTTCAGAGATCTGCATGAAGATTTGATCAAGTTATGAGTGTCTGTGTTCTGACAATTGTTATGTTACTTCAGTTGGTGTTCTTGAAAGAAGATGATGCAATTCTAGTAAGATGAGTTGTTGTGGATGCTTTTGTGGTGATTCATGATGCTCATGGATGTTTCTATGTCATGCTCTATCTTTGTTGCTCGTCCGCATTGATCGTTGTGCTTTCAATTGGTAATTTTCTCTTGTGTGTTCATGTTTTTCATGTTCATGGCCGACAGGGTGATTGTAGCGTGTTGTGGATCTTCAAGGCATAATTTTTTAAGGAGTTTCGTGTTTGAAGATATTGTTTTGGGTTCTTACTATGTTGTGGCCAAATTTGGTTGATTCACATTAATAATTGTTTATTGATTTGGGTCGATAGTTTGTATTCACTTTTTATTTTGTTGAAGTCGACATGGAGATGATATTATTTTTAGTTGCGGATATATATAAGTGATTGTTTCTACCATTTGATGGCATGGTGTGAATGAGATGTTCAAATAATTTCCTAATCATTTGAAGGCAAAAGCAGAATGTGAAGAAGAGTGAGAAGAGTGTGAAGAAGAGTTTATGTGCTTAACCGAAACTATAATTAGGCATTAGCAGATGTTATTTTCTCATTTCAAAATATTGTGGATGTAATCCGAGTGTTTTTGTAAGATAGTGTGTCTTCCTTTGGGCAGTAAGCCTTGTTGTATTTGAGCAGTGAGCTCTAGGTAGTGTGTATGAATGCATGTGCATTCCCATTTATTATTCTTTTATACTTTTAACCAGGTATAATCTTGTGGACTAACCTCCACTGTGGTTTTTCCCCTAACAAGGTTTCCAAGTAAAAAATCTTGGTGTTATGTGTCTTTTTGATGTGGTGATGGTTTATGCTTTCATGTTTATTTATCAGATCTAAGAATAAGGTTAATAAGTTTAGTAAGTTTAAATTTTTGTGACAACTGATTCAGCCCCCCTTCTCAGTTGTCTTCCCTTGTGTTTCCAACAAGAGTGATCCATTGAATGGATAATTTCATGGGTGGAAATGACAACATCAAGAATGTTTCTTCCCTGGACAAAACCTTTCTAGTTTGGGGCAATCATTTTACCAAGCACTGGTTTAAGCCTTAACACCAATATTTTTGAGAAAATTTTATAGACCGTATTGCAAAGACTAATAGGTCTATAATCCTTCATGATCGAGGCTTCAACATTTTTGGGGATAAGGACTAAAAAAGTAGCATTCAATTGGTTTAGCAACTTGCCCGACCTGAAGGAGTCCCAATAGGTCTAAAAAATAGTCAAGAAGGAACCCATATGGGCCAGGAGCTTTAAAGGCTCCAAAGGAAAACACAACATTTTTTACTTCTTCCATAGAAACAACATTAGTCATCATCTTTAAATCGAGATTAGAAATAACTTTAGGGATCACTTCTAGAAAGTCAACATTTACCTTATTTACATTGCCAAGAGCCATATTGTGAGTGAAGAATAAGTTAATAGCTTCCCACACAATATCTTTTTCAGTGGTAACCATGGAGCCATCCTCTTTCACTAGCGATCTAATCCTTTTTCTACTTTTATGTTTCAAAGTGGATTGGTGGAAGAATTTAGTGTTCCTATCCCCTTCAGTTAGCCATTGGACCATTGACTTTTTTTTCCAAAATATTTCCTCCTTTTTGTTTATCTTAAACCATTGGGATCTGAGGTCTCTTTCCTTAGCACATATCTCTTCATCCACCTGACTAGCCTCCATAATATCCTGAACCTCTTTTAAACTTTTTCCCATGGTGTTCTTTATCTCAAAGATATTGCCAAATGTCACCTTATTCCACCCTTTCACTCTTTGCTTTATTCTACTCAGCTTTTCCACTAGGCAATACATTGGGGTGCCAGTTATAGGTTCCTCCCACCAAGTTTTAACAAGAGCAGCGAAATTCGGGTGGAGACTCCACATTGCTTCAAATCTGAAAGGGAAAGGTCGCCTATTATAATCCACGTTTCTTTTAAGCACCAAGGCATTATGATCAGAACCAAACCTAGGAAGAGATGAAAGAGAAAGGAATTGGGAGATATTCCAATTGGCATAGATCAGAAACCTATCTAATTTGACTTGGATTAGATGTTTTCCATTCCTTTTGTTGGACTATGTGTACTTAGTTCCTTGGAGGGGTATATCAATAAGACACACCGAGTTTAAGAACTCAGCCAGCTCCATCATGCTATTAGAATAATCATCCTGCCCTCCTGACTTCTCTGAAGGAAGGAGAGGAGAATTGAAATCCCCTCCTAGCATCCAATGGTCATCTTTTCTATAGGAAATTGCATCACTTAACTATTCCCAAAGAAAAAATTTGTCCCTACTCAAATTAGGAGCATAAATATTTATAAGGTTCCATTTCTCCTAGCAAGCAATGTCTTCAAGGGTAATCATCAAACTATTCCTACTAGCAGAACACAAAGTACCTTTTAGTTTAGAGGGATTCCAAAGAGTAGCTATACCTCCTGAAGCTCCTTCAGCCTCACTAACAAAATAATTCACGTTAGGCCAGATGCTCAAAATAGCCTTATCAAAAGTCTCTTTCTTCATCTTAGTTTCCTGAAGGAGGAGGACATCCACTTTATTGTCAAGAATACAAGTTTTCACCAAAAAATGTTTGGGCTATTAAGGCCCCTTATATTCCAAGAAAGATACTTCATAGGTAAAGCAGAATACAACACTTCCCTCACCCGAGAGAACCAGCTAAAGCTACTTCTTCTTAGGCTTCAACCCTGTGATCGAGTCCAATGTTCTTTGTTTTCCAACAACCACATCCCTCACAGTATCTTTAGTTCTGGAATATTTTTTAAAGGTCTTCCCACCTTATTTCCCCCTCCCACATCCAACTTCTTTTTCTTTTTGGATTTAGTTGGAGCTTGGGACCATTCCTCTTCATCCTCTTTATCACTAGACCCTTAAGGAAAGCCTAATAGATCCAAAGAGTCACTCAAGTTTCTTTCCCCTTTTTGGGATAAGAAATACATGTCCTCCAGAGACAGGTTTTTCTCAGGGTTTACATACTCACCTTCTTCAAGCTCATCTCCCACTCCTGGAATCTAAACTTTCTCTTAGAGAGCCTACACATTTTCCTCCATAAGAGATCCCATGATTGGTACATTCTCCTTATTAACTTCATCCCCCCCATTCATCTCCACCATTTTAGGAAAGCCCGGGGTTGGAAGGGTGGAAGCAGGGGCAGAAACTTCAAGGTTCGGGCAAACCGAGTCTTTAGCTACAACAAGAGTTTTAGAAATAGCCTCCTTGCCCAGGCTCGAGTTATCCTTTAGTTTGGGAATAGACACCTCCTGAACAGGAATTGTAGTTGGTTGAGCACTTGAAGCCATTTCATTAGCAGAGTGTTCCTCCCCTAATTTTTTTTCCTTAGCCTTTGTACCCTCTACAGATTTATTCCCACAAGAGTCAATGAGATGACCAAAATTCTTGCATAGTTGGCAAAAGAGACGGGCATTTTCGTATTCCAGGGGTTGGGTCCAGTTACCAAACTTAGACTTAAGAAGGATTAAGGAAGGTAAGACCGTGTCCACTGCCACGTTTACACAAATACGAGCATACACCAGTTTTGATCTCTCCTGAGTAATCTTATCTATAGTCAGAAGACTTCCAAAGGAATTGGAAATTCCTTTTAATATTCCCATCTCCCAAAATTCCAGAGGAATCCCTGAAAGGCAGACCTAGGTTGGAGCTGAGGCACCTAGGTCAGCCGACGGGTCAAAGTCTGGTTTCCATTTGCAAAGGGAGAGAAAGTTTTTAAACCCCGAGTCAAAGGCCTAGGGACCACCAGTTAAAACCTTTAGCATATCTTCATAAATCATGAATGAGAAAAGGAAGATACCTCTTGGCATAGCATTTATGGTGACGCTGCATTTGAGAATCCAAATGGAAGCAGCCTATTGACAAACCAGTTCAATATTTGGCCTGCACACCAAAAACTTTCCGACTAGCGCCATTTTGAGGTTGTCCATCGCCTTTAGCGTCAGAACCTCATGGATATCTACTTCCCAACCAGTCACCAAGCAGGAAGCAGATTCCAATAACCTTTTCCCTGAGGCTAGCGAGTCAGACCCCACCAATTTACTCACGTAGGAAGCCGGTTCTTCCACAGAGAAGAAAGAGTTGAGCCAAAAAGATGGAGATATGGGCGAATTTCTAGAAATACCCTCAGTCTTTTCCCCAGGGGAAAGGATAGAAGTACGAGGAGGGGATGTCATAAGGGGAACAACTAGACTAGTCGTTGCCACCACAGGCATAGCGCCAAACAAGAAGACAACATTCTTGGAATTGGGAGCCTTCCTGGGGACCCCTCCTGACCGTCCCATGAAACAGTCAAATCACAACAGGGTTGAAAATTCAAAAAAAATAGCTAGAGCGGGAAATTCAAAAATTATAGTTATTTATAGTGACTTCAAAAATTAATTTAAAAAATATATATGTAACAAAAAATTATGAAAAAATATCTTTTCCCTAGATATTGATGTTGAGAATCTATATTTCAAAAATTAGAATTTAATATTTAATAGAAAAAAGTTATATTGTACGACACAAATGTTACTTTCTGAAAATGTCATTTTCTATTTAAAACTAGTTATTAAAGGAGATGTTGAAAGATTCATGATTTATTTCAAAAAAAAAAAAATTAAAAAAATAGAATCTACACAAATTACCACAAATCACTAGTTCACGTCGTCTTCAAATTCTTAACAGTTTAGTTGCTATAGGTCTCAAAAGATGAAGATTCAGTTAAAAATATTGATGTAAATGTCCATCTTGGGAAAAAAGTGAGACACAGTATTGTGATTTCACTCGCTGCAGTTGCAACTTCTACATTTGGAAACCAAATTTCATTTTTTCCTTCCACCTTTCTTTGCAAGATGAACAAATTGGACTCTTAACAACTTAATTTGATTGAATGAAAAAGAAATATCCCCTTTCATCTTTTGTAAGCATTGCCACAAATTGGCTTGAGACAAACAAATTAAATCATTTTTCTTTAATTTTTGAATTGACTTCCATAGATGCAATGTGTTCTCTTTTAGGTTCTCTAGTACCAATTATAGTGGTTGTTTCTCCCTCGTACAATAGTATGACTCTTCTAGAGTAAAAGACAACTACATTGTGATCCATGAAGTGCTTGGAGTAGTTTCGAATTTGATTATTTAAGATTAATCTCAACTAATTTCATGTAACACCCCACCAAAGAACCCCAGAGGACAACACATCTAACTACAATAATGGCACAATTTTTATTTTATTTTTAAAAAATAATGAGAAATGTAAATCCTCTTTAAGCATAACATATAAGAAAAACTATGTCCTCTAAGGTTCCATGACCGCATTACAAACATACCTACTGAACAAGATCCCAACATACGTCATGGATTAATTAACGACAAGAGTTCATTTTAAATCCATTGCATTAAATGAATAAACACATACATTTCCATATCATAACATCAGATATGCAATCATCAAAGATCATATATATATAGCTACAAGTACATAAACGAATTCCCTTACATGAGGGTTCATCATTACATTGTAACAAACTTACACCAATGCTTCCCTAAATGCAATGGGAAGAATACATCAAGATTACATTACATGATACAAATGAGATATAAGTCCAATACACAACAAAGCAACTATCTCCTTGAACTGGTACAAGATCCAGAATCTGCTACAAAAGGTACATCCTTCACGCTCATGAACAATAGCAAGAGAAACCCAATGGAGGAAAAAGCACAATCCACCTGACCATGTGGTACCCTAAGGTTCACCCCTCGTGCTAGGAGATAACAATAAGGTCCCACCACAAAAAATTCAAGAAAAAAGGCTTAACACAAAAGGACAAATCATGGTTCCAACATAACAAAGTACAACATAACATCACATAATAGAGACACCGCTTCCAGAGGACTCAAACAACAAAGAGGAACACAAGACTAGGGAATGCTAGGTTGCATTAGGGAGGAGTGTCATCACATGGTATCATCATGGGTTATCCTGGCAATCCGACCCCTCTACTAACTCTAGACCTCGACCCCCAAGTGATACCCATGCGCAACTACATCATCCTTTCATGGGAGCAAGGATGTCTAGTCATGCCAACGAGAATCTCCTGGCATCCATCTTGGCCCCGACACCCCTAATGGCCTTCCCAACTCATCCCAAGCCTGTACTAGCACTCTAGGATATGAGTGGGGCAACAACAATTATCTTATTAATGTGTGTAGAACCCATCCCAAGATTAATTAATTAAATGTTATCACTTGTTTAATCCAACTCTCAATGGGTTATCCTGGCAGCCACTTGTGGGCCCCGGCCCTCACTTAAGAGCCACTCCCCCTACTTGCAATTAGAAGACCCAGAACAAAAAGCAAGGTAAAGTCATCTTGCACACTTAACCAATTCACATGAAACCACATACGGGGCAAGGCATAGACCATCTTGCTTACAAAACACAAGTGCTAGAAGGGAAAATGGTGCAAGGCAAGATCCTCTTGCACACATCTTAAGGACATTATCAACCATTTTCAAAATGAAATAATCATGAAATTCTCATACAAGATTCTTCAAAATGAAACAATCATAAAATCCACATACAAGATACTTTTCCCCAAGCCTCTCGAAGTCTCTCAATAACCATTTAGCACAAAAATATCCCTCCATAAAACAATAACCAAAATCAACTCAATATCAAAACAACCACAATAAACAATAGTAAAATCAACCAAGATTGCATCCAAGGGAGACATTATTTGCACATTATCAAACTCATTACTTAACCACTATCTTCACCTAATCAGCCATTCAAACAATATTTCTCAAATGTCTACGATATCAATTATTCTATTTGCAATTCAACTATTAGAGAATATAACAAAATCAACATTTTAAAAGAATACCAGCTTATTCAATAAATAAATAAGACCTCTAAATTATCATTCAAAATAATGTGATAGGGATTTTATTCTTCTCTTCTATATTCCTTTAGAACATAATAGAATGCCCCTAGACACAATAAATAAACATCATAACTTACATTGTTAGTTTAGATAAGAAAATAGGAAGATCATCATTATTAATATATACTTTTTCCCTATTATTTCCCAATTTATTTATCTACCTGATCTATTGATTATAAGGGCAAGAATATTCTTTTCCAATATACATACATACATACATACATACATACATGCATACATACATACATACATACATACATATATATATATATATATATATAATTCAATTCCTCAATCTCTATTACTAAAGTATCTTTATGCCAACATTATTTAGAACAATAATATCCAAACCTTTCGTTTACTAAATCAATTCCTAAATCCATAATACATGCATATATATATATATATAATTCAATTCCTAAATCTCTATTACTAAAGTAACTTTATGCCAACATTATTTAGAACAATAATATCCAAACCTTTCGTTTACTGCAAATAACTCCAAATTTTGTTTTTCCACAACCTATACGAAATATAATTGAAAATGTAACTAACTCCATTTTAATAATTCTTTTATGAAAAGGGGATGTATTTAATAAAAAACCATTTTATTTACATTTATTGGCATTTCTTCATCCATGAGGTCTCCCTATGGCTTGCTAGAATAAATTAAACTGACAATATACAAGATCATAGCATACTTGAGGATTCCATTCAACATCCCCCAAATTTTAACAAACTAGATGTTGTATAGCAACCTTTTTGCCTTATCAAAATGAGGCATCACAAAACTCTATAGTGATGTGCATCAATCTTTTCCCACCCATTTCCTAGCTATAATGGGTGACACTTAATTATGTTCATTTGGACAACTCCATAAACTTCAAAGCCTCTTAGGTTTCTTGCATAGTAAATTGGGACAATTAGTCCAACACAATCGCTATGGATTTAGTATACATTCATTTGTTTAGGCCTGACTCAAGCTTGAGAGTGATTGGACTGAAATGCCAACTCCTATATTTATTAGTGAAGAGATAAAGTTTAGCATTGGAAAACACATTCCAAAATTCAAGTAATATGAGATTTAGACTCAGACCAACCAAGAAGATAATAATGGTTGAAGTGGAAAAACTTACAAGAGCATCGTCATACATGAAGGTTAAGGGGGCGAAGAAATGCATGATAAATAGATTTATGCAAGAATCTTGTCCTTCCCTAGTGAACACGAACTTCCTAGATTAGATGTCAGCCTTTGGCTTACTGAGAAGTCAAGAAACAAATAACTATCAATTGATAGGGTTAAATCTACATTAGAGATTGATAAAAAGAAAGCAAGAGGATAGCTGGCTCATGTTCATGATGAGAGACTTCTTTAGCAATATTAGAATTTTTGGTTTAAATTTGTATTACGCCCAAACCATCATCACAAAGAGTAGTATGCAGGGTCATCTTTAGCAAATTGAGAGAAGTAATGGAAAGTGCAACAAACCATCAAATGTAATATATGCATCGATTTCAAGCACTAAATATATATATATATCTAGTTCTAAGTTCCAACAACCATTCTTAAAGCATACAGACTAGAAAAAATCTCAATATATTGTTTAAACTCTCAACGCAGGGAGTGGCGCCATACTAAGCATCAAACAAATGAAAAGGTAGACTTAAACATATACGCTGAGAAAATAAGGTCACAAGATTTGATGTCCATTGAAAGGTAACCTGTTTTAGACACATCGGTCAGAAGTAAGCAGCGAACTTCAAACCAAATGCCAAGTATATTACATGATAACCAAATGCAATTTGCAATCCACAAGGAAGAGAGGGAAGGGAAAGAAAATTGAATTTACCCACATTGAATATTATACACAGGAGGAAGGTAAACATGGGTGCAACTTATGAAAGAGAGAAGACTGGTTGGCAGCATGGACAGTTTGAACAAAATCACTGCTCAATGCATCAACTAAGACTTCAATACATATGATTTGAATCTTTCATTGCTACCTATACTTCACACAAAATCGAATTCACGACATGCAAATTCACCAAATCATTGTATAACGCCTATGAACTATACTCAGTGATTATCACGGTCAAGGTTCAAGCATCAAAGTTTTACTTGAAGCATCCCCACCAACATAATAATTCGAATATTGGTACAATGCAAATATGAGACACATCTTTAAACTTACAATCTCTTGCCTGAAAACCAGGGTAGCACATCAAGGGGAGGACACAATGAACAAAAGAAACACAAGGCTTTTAAATTCACTCCCAAATTTAATCTAGCATGCAGCAGATAACCATTGTCGGATGATTGTCGATTCCCAAAATGATGCAAATTTATTGCATGTCGATTATGGATGCCAAGCTAAGATAATAGCCAGCCAGAAAACAAAATCGGTTTCAAGCAAGCTATGAAAGAAATCAAATATCGAAGGTACAACGGAGAGTATAAGGTCATAAGCATTTATCAAAAGGCAATAGTAGAAAAAAGGTTGAGATAGAATAATTGAATTAAGTAGAATAACCACAAAACAGTTTCCAGAGAGAGGCCTTGGAAATTTTCAAATAAATAACAATGGCGGGAAGAGATATTTTGAAACCAAACTCTTAACATTCAGAAACACGTCCAAACACTCGAACAATAATTTTCGAGAGACGAAAGAGGAAATATTTGATTACATTATTTGAAGGATGAAATAAAGAACAAACCAGACCAACCTGGATCCAACGCAGGCTGGGACAAGGTTCAATGTTGAATTCAAGCTTCTGCAGCAACACCACGTCTTCGAGATTCTCGATCAACTTCCAATAATTTTCCCCCAATTCAATTTTTTGAAACCAATCAACCGAATACTATTATTCAATGGATTATTCTTGCAGACAAAGTTCTCTGTTCGAAAACCCAAAAAATCCCCGAATTTCCTCTTCACACCAAAATGATAATTATTTATTATTTTTCCCCAAAGGAAACTGTAATATTTTTTAGCACAAAAATAAAATAAAAATCTCACAAACCAACAAGTTTCCTTTTGGCATTTAGTTCAAGACTATGCATGTGCACAAGAAAGTTTTTTTTATCTTTTTATAATATTTTACTATCTAATAATTACAACATTCCCGAAATAATAATATTTATTTTATCTTATCATGTTTTCTCACACTTTTAATTTATTTTATTTCATTTAATATTATTTGCACTTTTAAATTTATTTTCAACTATAATTATTAATAAATCTATTTATATTTGACTACCAAAATACTTGTCACTTAATAATTTAATTTAATGATCAATTAACCAAGAACAACATTTAACAAACAACTTAAACTAAACAACCCAAAACAACATTTATCAAACATCATGAAAGGTCGAATCGTGGAGGGGCACCACATCCATTTTTTCTTTCCACCTTTCTTTGCAAGATGAACAAATTGGACTCTTAACAACTTGATTTGATTGAATGAAAAAGAAATATCCCCTTTCATCTTTTGTAAGCACTGCCACAAATTGGCTTGAGACTCAAACAAATTAAATCATTTTTCTTTAAATTTTGAATTGACTTCCATAGATGCAATGTGTTCTCTTTTAGGTTCTCTAGTACCAATTATAGTGGTTGTTTCTCCCTCGTACAATAGTATGACTCTTCTAGAGTAAAAGACAACTACATTGTGATCCATGAAGTGCTTGGAGTAGTTTCGAATTTGATTATTTAAGATTAAGCTCAATTAATTTCATCTCAACTAGGAGATTGAAGCAAGTTGCTTTGGCATTCTCAAGGTCTAGTCTAAAGAAATCACACTCCTTTACTAAAATTTCTAGTTGTATTTCTAAACTATATGCTTGCTTTAAAAGGTGAGAATTTTTTCTTCTTTATTAATAGACTCTTAGTTCCCTCTTCTATATATTCTAATTGCATGGCTATTGTAACAACCCCAGTGTTCTACTCGGTAAAACTTCCAACATTTCATGCTAAGTGAATACTCTATGATGTCATAACATAGCAATAAAAAAAATTCTTCCATAATGTAAATTACATGCATAAATGAAATAACACTATTTCCAAACTTCCATCGCATTCCATTGTAATTTCACAAAACTTCCAAAGACATAGATATCATACTGAATGAACTCAAGTATAATATTCATGATTACATCCTTCCATACAAATGAGTATATGATATGTTCATAGCTCCTATGAGCTTCATCTGGCAATAGCTATACAAACTAGTCCTAATGTCCCCGCATCGGTGCATAAATTTTGAATGTCCCTGCTCGTTGGTGCAAAAACTCTAGTTGTCCCCGATACTGGCGTACACATCCGCAAAGCTTGGTCACCAACTAGTGAGGAGAAGCATCACTCAAACTCTTTTTCGCCAACCATAGACTCATATGCGGTCCCCTGCACATCTATCATCTAATAGATGGTCCTACCCTTCAACAAAGAGATTGGTTGGTAAACCTCATATGAATAGCCAATATAAGCTTAGTGTTGTGTCCTACATGTCTATAACTTGTAAACCCACAATCTGTAACTATCATGCATACATCTGGATTATGGTGAATTTGACAATGTAAATAGTAGCCACTTACACTACTTTGGCCAAAGTGTTCTCACTAAGTATAATCGAATGAAGGTCAATCTATTCACATACACTTCTACTAGCTCGGTTTGGATCTTGAACGTTCATATACTATGTTTAGGTAATTTTCTTCCCTAGGTAATCCTTAACCTCAAAATATCCATTTCCCTTTCCAAATTCTCTATGATATCTTATGGATATTCCCATCCTTGGTATAAGTTTTCCTAGTCCACAAGTTAACTTGACATAGACAAGCCATTCACTACAAAAGACAATCTAGTTCCAAGTATAACTTTATAATCTAGAGAGTAGCTATATAAGCTTCTTCTATTCACAAATTAATTATTCATAAATGACCAACTCTAATCAATATTATATCATATTATAAGTGGTTCTCATCAAGAGAATAGCCACATCAGTGATTGATCTCAATCAAAGCATAAGCATAGCAATAGGTGCTTCCCTTCGAGAGTGTAACCCTTTTAATAAAAGAGTTATTCAAAGTAGAGTCTTGTCAACAATGTAACTTCATTTCAAGAGTGTAAAGTAATTAACCACGTAGCTACTTTAACTCATTAGGTAATTCCACCTACGTTTCCAAACATATAGAATTCCCTAAACTTAAGTGATTTACACAACCACATGGGCAAGTCTCAATCTCAATATTCCCTCCCCAAGCTTAGGATAAACAATCCTAGGATTTGACACTAGCTATCCTAGTTAAATCAATAGCTAAGAGTAACACTTACACCACTCATGTTTAATCATATCTAGTATGTACTCTTATGATAAACACAAACCTCCTATTATGGAGTACATACAAGCACATCATAAAAATAACATAATATCTTATAATTCCTTTTCCAAGCATTACTATTTTCCCTATGCAAGTACTCATAATAGATAATCAAAGCAATCATGGAAAAAAATCTTTCAAAAGCTAAAACAATAAAAGAAGAAATATCCCCATGCATGTTTTTGCTTATCCAATCAGTTGATTGCAATGTAGCTCTCCCAAAACAACAACTAGCTTGATTGTAATTTCTCAAGAGACGTCTAAATAGTCCTCTATCACTCAAATTGTTTAAATACTTCACTCAAATACTATTCTCTCTCAAATATAACAGAACTCTCTCTCCACTATAACTGCTTAAAGTTGATAATAATGCAGAGTGAAATGATAATAGAATGTGTCCCCAATAAATGAGTTTCCCCTACTATTTATACAGAGCAATGAGGCCTCACATCCTACAGATTAGGCATGGATATTAACATCAATAAGAGACTTATTTAAATAGGCACATGATTGATATGGTGCAATTTGAATTCCTTAAACAATGGACATCAAGAGCAAACAGGTTTCCAAAGGTGGTGCCAAGTAAATACTCACTATCCAATAGTTGGCGTGGTTTCCATTTTATTTGAAATAGTCAATAACAAATATGCAACACCAAGCTTGCATCAACTAAGTCTTAGTATGCGTTGATTCAAATAATTAATCAGTTTGACAAAGTCATCGACTTGTTTACTCATTACCTTACACGGCTTTTACAGATGTTGGTTCAAGCTTAATGACATGGCATTTAGAGTTTACTAAGTCCATGGTGTTTCCACAAAATGCATTGACTTAGTCTTTCACCATACATCAACTTAATGGTTGCTCATTGTTTTGCAGATTACAAACTCTTCATACATGGGCAACAAGAGTAATATGCGGCTAAAGAATGCAATCATAATTATATCTTACTTCGGCCTCTAAAATATGGTTGAGTATGATACACATGTTGGCATCATCTATTGTTTCAAAGGCTTCTACGCACAATCATAAGTAACATATATACACCCCTTGATTTAGCTAATAAATTGACCTCTAATGTTTATCGATCTGCAAGCATATATTTATACATATAAATATATATGTATCACTCTAAGGCATTGCAGTAATGCTAGAAGAGCCACTTCACTTAAATGTTGATTGCATTGACACTATGCAAAGCCAAAGGTGTGGCTTATATTATATATGTGCTTTTGAATTTGGTTTAGAACAACACTCAAAACTTCCTATGCCATATTTGTGCACAACCTCTAAGACTTCACAATATATTTTACTCTCCAATATTTTCCATGGTTACGCTCTACTATAAAATCACGTTGCCTCTTTTCAATTTCATTTGTTTGCTTCATAAAGATTTGGTCGAGGTCTTGTAAAACGTTTCATACTACCTTGAACCTATTTTCAAAAGAATTCTCACAGCAAATGTATATATATAATAATATACACATAATGTTTCCATTATATTATATATGCATTATTATATGTATACTCATGAAATCATTCCTTATATTTTAAACTCTATATATATATATTCTTATCCTCATAATATATATCCATTCTATATTCAGATATAACTCTTTTATCATATTCTGTAAATAATAATACGTGTGTATATTTATACACATATACTTGTATAATATATACATATGTACACTTCTCTGATAAGCATTAATGCTTACAAGTGTATTTGTGTATATATACAAGCATATACATTATATAGCAATATGATAGTCAAGTAATCCATTCGATACCCAATGATTATGACCTCGTGACTATATTCACACAAGCATAATAACAAACATTTATATACATATATGCATATCTATTCATATGTCATCATACCTGCATGGACATCCCATTATATCCATCGTACGCGTATGTTGTCATAAGTATATATATGTATATATGCATATATCCCAAATACTCATACAACCATACAATCAAGCACAATAAGATAAGGAGGGACTCCTAAGTTCCAAACAGAGAAACAGCACCAAGCATTCATTCAATAGTAATCAAAACTCTTACTAATGCAGACACATCAAACTAAGGATGACTTACCAATTCCCAACTCAATGACTAGACTCAACTATTCTACTATGAGTGTGTGTAATCTCAGATAGGCTACATTACCGGTTATCCAACCAATCACTTCTCCTGAGTGATACTTCCCCTCCGCCTGGAGGAATTAACTTGTCCATGCAACCATCTCAACACACTTGCAATGGTAGTTAGACATTCACCATAAATCCATATGCATCATAACTTAAGCATATTCATAAAGTAATAATTGTAAACATATTTATTCTTCAAAGTTGTATTAAGCATTTATCAATACTTTCACATAATACCTATTGTAGTATTATATTCTTTAAGCAAGCATATCAATCTCATGATTGCATTTACCACCTTATTTACCCGTGAAGGTAAAAGTAAATTAGTGATAATAGGACATGATGTAACATACTTCCCCCCTTGTGAATCATCATCCCAGATGATTTGTAGCACTTTAACATACAGATAAAGTCAAATAAAAATTTTACTTACCATTCTCAAAATATGTAAGAATCATAAAACATTCTTCCTATGTAGAATCACTCTTTGCAACCTTGTCCTTCCTGGGTCGTGCCTTGAGTGTCCTTATTAACGTATAGGGAAACTTGTATGCCTCACACATTCTTACTCTCCCAAAGAGCTTATGTGTTGTATTCACAATATCTCATATGTACATTCTGTGTACAATAATATATGAATAGCACATGACACCTTAACTTTAGTGACTGGAAAACCCGTTCTCATTTTCCCACAAATTAATCATTGGTATAATCCAAATAGATAAGGAATTTCAATGCATTGTACACTACACCATGGGTCCCTTCCTTTTCTTTGGTATTTACACCTTGGACAATTCGGAAGTCGAGACTGTCAATCACTTACACATCCTTTTTCCTTAATCATAAAAGTGATGTTCATGACTACTTGTCTATCTTGAGCATAACATTGCTCTTGGACATTTGTCAATTTAGATACTTCTTCATACTTAAGCCTTGTATCGACAAAGTTTCATTGATCTCTTCAATCTACTACTCCTTTTGACAATCTATCAAGTATAATGTTATTCCTATTTCTAAGCCTATTTCAGCCCTATAGGGTTTTAATCCTCTTTTCCATATAATGGGTAAAATCTCAATGTTGGAAGTTTATAAGTATTCAACAAATCATTTAAGATTTGGTTTACCACTTTTGCCTATTCAGCTGCAATAATATATTGTGCATTCACTCAATTGAATGTATCATAGTTTGACCATGGTTCACATGACCCTATCATTATTTGCTTGTTCACAACTAAGACGACCTTCTAAGGAATACTAAGCAACTACCTTACACAATATATTATCTACGACCGAAATCTTATAAATTAGTTTTCCAACCAACGTTAGTTACCTTGATGAGTCTATCCACTAGAACATTATATCAGTTTCACCGACATAGACAAGTTCATCTTTCTTGTGTTCTACCACTCCCCCATTGGAATCTCAAGAGAGCATACATGTCCTACCAATGATGAAATCCGGTCTTCATTTCCTGGCACACTAGACATTGTCTTGCCACATTTCATGCAGCCTCCTACTCTTATCGTTTACCATATTATAGTGGTTCCTCATCCAACAAATCATTTTTTCATTCAAATGTTCTATCTATGAAACTTATTTCCTTATTCCATACATGAATCTTCCAAAATTTTGAGTACATAGGTTCTTTCATAACCAATAATAGTCTATTCTTTGACTAAGTGAAAACCTGTTTTACAGTCTCATACCCCATTTACTTCCTAAATAATAATAGTTAGGAGTTTTGTGGAAATAACTCTCCTTTATCTTAGGACATACACTCTCAAATTTCTTTTGTCCTTGGATATTTTCCAAAGATGTATTCCATCTTTCGACTCAATCCAACTTTCCCGATAAAATTTGGTACTAATTTTGAGTAATAATCCTTGTTCAATCATGTTGGTTCCTAGAATATATTGCTTACCTAATATCCAAGCATGATTGTTTCCATAATAACTCCAAATCATGAGTAATCTAGACCTTTCCTTACCTATTCCTTAAGCCCTGATCTTCCCATTCAAGATCAATTAATCTGCCTATCCTTTCCTAAGGCATTCATGATAATATTATTTGATTTTCCAATCAAACATGTATAAAGTATTGAGCGATAATATTCCTTTCTTATTGGTCACAATTCTTGACCTTTTTACTATCTTCCAATAACTCCAATACTTTATTCTTGTAGTCATGAAATATATTGACATCATGACTTATGAAGAAGTCAAAAGTTCTTCCAAATCATAAATATGTTTTTGATTTTCGTTGGGTGGGGTACTTAATCAGAGTCAATCCACTTTCTTTCTTCCCCCCTTAGTGTTTCCACAACATTTGATCAACTCAAAGTTCAACTCCTAGTTAACACTTTCCTCATTAAAATTATTTTTCATTCATTGTTTTTGGTTTTCCATTTCCTTCTTCTTGCCTCAATGGCATACCTTGTATATACTTTTTCCCAAAGTTAAATTCATCGTTGATTTCTAATCTCGTAGATTCAACATTTTGGATCGTCAAATAGAAGATCTAATGAATAATCAGCAACTTTACAAGTTAAGAGGCACTCTCATATTCCAATTCTCTTTCCAATATCCTTTTTGTGGAGGAATATCCATACCCACAAGCCTCTTTTGTTGATGTACCTTTTAACTTAGAGCGTTGTTTCCTTACAACTTCTATTGATTTGACACATAATGCCATATTGTATTCCATTTTATTTTGGAACCTCTAAACATCTATTGATTTTTGTTGACATGTTGGTGAGTCCATCTTATACTCCGACCAATCTATGTGCTAACCAAACCTTTAGTCAGGCCAACCCAATTTACTTTTCAGGTTTCTTTCCTACAATCACATTTTCAAGTGACTTTGTCTCAATTCTTGGTCACTTATTCTCTCATAACCTTTAGAGATACCAAGGTTGCTTGGTTTCTTTCTCTCATCTTAATCAAAACTCTAAATTGATCTCATCGATTTTGGTTGGTGGAACCATGTCCACTTCATTGATTACTTCATTTCTGGCCACTCTGGTCTTTTCCCTTTTTCCTAAGGTACTATCTCTTTCTTACAAGTTCCTAGCCTTGCACATAAATTAGATTATTGTCAAGATTTCTCCAACTTCTTGGTTACCTCCATCATTTGACTATTTACTTCATTTGAGGTTTCCAACTTATGCCAATCATGCATACTCCTAGATTCATAGTATTCTTACTAAATCCGAGAATCCTTGACTTTCTATGCAAATAAAGGTAACTACTAATAAGGAAGATTCTCTCAATCCTCTCTATTCCTCAGATTTTTATATCTATTTCATAGGTTGAAGGTATATTTTGGTTATTCTTCCTAATGTTCCTACATAACTTGATTGCATAATATTTCACAATCCAAGGGGATATAATAATAGGTTGTTTTTTTAGGAGTTTCCACTCTAGGGACAACTCTTATCTGGGCCCAACTTAAATAAATTCCTAGGAATCTCATCTTCCTTTCTCTTTTCCCTTGATGTTGTGGCACAAGAACTTTTTCAACCATTATCTTCTGATAAGGTTTACGCGTTGTTTGCGTAATGAGCTCATAGGTTCTAGAGTTGAACATTTTTTGCTCTGATACCACATGTAACAACCCTGGTGTTCTACTCAGTAAAACTTCCAAAATTTCATGCTAAGTGAATATTCTATGATGTCATAACATAGTAATAAAAAAATTCTTCCATAATGTAAATTACATGCATAAATGAAATAACACTATTGTTGGGAAAGGATGCCATTTAATTGCAATCCTAAATATATTTCATGTATCTCCTAAGTCCTTAGAAAATGTTCTCCAACACTAGTATTAGAAAGAGATTAAATTTGAATGAAATGAACATGTAAATTGACATTTGTAATTATTTCTAAATGATAGGAACATGTGGGGATTCCCAAGAAGAGCTCCTACAAAATAGGAGCACATGGGGCGCCCACATGGAAGGTGGAACCCACCTTGAGTTCAGTTAATTGTTTGGAGGAAAGATAACACTTCAGTAATGCATGTAAAGATCCTAGAAGTTAGGAATTGATATTTACATGAGTGGAGTTCAGTTCAGTTCAATTCAGTTTAGTTTAGTTTAGTTAAGTTCAGTATCAATTCAGTTTAGTTTAGTTCAGTTTAGTTCGGTTCAGTTCAGTTCAGTTCAGTTATGGTTCAATTATCTTTAGTTAGTTTCAGTTGCATGTTAGTTGACATTAGTTGACTTGAGTTGCATGCTAATGATTTGAGTTGTATGATAGATAACAGGTGATGCATTCAGTTAAGTGGGGATGATCAATCATGCATCATGTTTGCATGAATTGATGGAGAGATATGTTTTAGTTAACAAAGATTGACTTGGACCCACCTTGGGTGCCTAAGTTGGCATCTTGGAGTTAACTCCTTTTGCATGAGAAGATATTTACAAGGTTGAGTTAAGTGGGCTCATTCTTGTACGCCAACTTTGAGGAGAAGCTTGGAAGATATTTTCTTGACCAACGATCATTTAGGAGTTCAGTTTGGGGCACCTAAATTGAGGAGATATTGGATTTGACTTCTTGTTACACATTGAAACTCTACTTGCAAATAATAGGAATAGGTTTTTGAGAGAAGCTTTGTGCTTTGCAATTGACAACTCTTTGGAGTTTTCATGGCTCATTATTGTCTATTAATTGCAGCAAGTTGAAGAGATTTTTATTAGAGTTTATTACGGGTTGTGAAGAAGAATTGTTGAAGGAAAAAGAAGCATCTTAATCAACGACTGATATAGTGTTATTGTAATCTTATTCTAAGGTTAAATAATACAAGCACTATCGATTTTGGTGGTGGAGTATTTTTCCTGAAAGGGTTTCTCCACATATATGTTGTGTCACTTCTATCTTTTGGTCTTATTCTTCTACAATCTTTTGTCTACTTCTACAATTGGTAAAACAAATCTAAACAAATAATCATACACAAATAATTTGTAACAAAGAACACTTAATTAGATCTACAGTCACATAGGTTTACAAGTTTTAAAGCTACATAATTACCTCCATTTTCATCATTTGGTATCAGAGCTAACGGTTGCGTAGAGTTTGGGACGCCTTTCTCTTAAAAATTTGAAAGTTTTTTTGCTGTAGTGGGAGCTTTTACTATTGTGTTATTGCTGATTTGTAAAATAAGTGTGTTACAATGAGTTCTAATTCTCATTTAGATATTGAAAGATTCAATGGATCTAGTTATGAGATGTGGAAACTAAAAATGGAGGATCTACTTGAAGAGAGAGATTAATGGTTAGTTGTTTGTAATGAGACAAAGTCACCTACAACGATGTTAGATGAGGATTGGGCTAAGCTTGATAAGAAGGCAAGAGGGACCATAAGATTATGTCTTATTGATGTTTTTCTCTTGAATGTTTCATATGGAACTACCGCATATAAATTGTGGAAGAGGATAGGTGATATCTATCAAACCAAAAGTCTTACTAATAAGTTGTATCTAAAAAGATAGTTGTATTCTTTAAAGATGAAGGATGGTGATTATGTTGCACATCATTTAAATTTTTTTAATTTGATTCTAATTCAATTAGCATCTGTAGATGTAAAGCTAGAAGATGAAGATAAATGCATTTTGTTACTTTGTTCTTTACCAGAATCTTGGGAAAATCTAATTGTTGCTATCAGTGGTAGTGGTGCAGATCCTAAGATGGACAATATAATTCCTACTCTCCTATCATAGGAGATGAGGAGGAAGTCTAAAATGGGAATCCAAGATGCCTTGTTTATAAGAGGTAGGCCTGAGAAAAAGGAACCTAAGGGAGAGAAGGAAGGAAAGGGTAAGTCCAAAGGATGGTCTAAAACCCCTGGTAAGAGTAAGGTAAAATGTTGGAACTGTGGGAAACCGAGACATGTGAAGAAGGATTGTAAGAACCAGAAAAAGAGTTTTGATTCTTCTATAGAGGAATACTCGGATGATAGTAATGATGCATTGATCATTTCATGTAAAAAAGCTAGTTATGACTCTTTGCTTGATGTTTCAGAGTGATCTTCATGAAGAGGATGGTAGTCATGATGCCATGTGTAGCCCGTACCATGGTTCAATGGGAGATGTTAGTAGTGACGTGGATGCATCATTGGTATGGTTATCTTCATGTGATTGGGAATATGTTTTCTTGGTTTAGAGTGGTTGCTATTATGTCATGGTTTAATCTTGTTGCATTTATAGTTTGGCATGGTACTTGTTCTCTTGAGACTAGGATGTTTATGTATGTTATGATGCATGTGATCTCCTTGGAGAAGATGGTTAGATCATGGATGTCATCTTTATGTTTCTAATTCATGATTGGAGCTTTGACATTGATCGTACTAGTTGTCTTTGTATTGAGTACATTAATCATTTACTTGATTACTTCATGAAAGTGCTATGTTGCATTTGGATTTTTGCATGGATTGGTTGGTTACAGGTCCTCATGGATACTTGGAGACATAGGTGAGGATTGTGTTCTCTTATGGTTAGAGACAAGCATTGAGATGGTTACTCTTGATGAGATTTCAGCATGAAGTTTGAGGAGCCTACACCTTGGTTGGACGTGAGTTCAACATACTTGGCAATTTTATATGCCTCTAAAGAGGCAATTTGGTTACAGATACTTGGGAAAGGTATTAGTTTTAATTGCAAGCAAAATTAGACTTGAATGTGATAGTCAGAGTGCTATTTGTTGAGCCAAAAATCCTATGTATCATGCTCGTATTAAGCATGTTGATATATAGTATCACTTTGTGTGAGAAATGATTGAGAGTGGGAAGGTATTAATTGAAAAATTTGACACTTTGATTAAGTTCTCTTGGTGCAAGAAGGCCATTGGTCTTGAGTCTTGTACTTGATTTATAATAATGATTCCTTGTTTAGAATAATTGCAATGTATAATGTCAAGTGGGAGAATGTTGGGAATAGGATGCCATTTAATTGCAATCCTAAACATATTTCATGTATCTCCTAAGTCCTTGAAAAGTGTTCCCCAACACTAGGATTAGAAAAGAGATTAAATTTGAATGAAATGAACATGTAAATTGACATTTGTAATTATTTCTAAATGATAGGAACATGTGGGGATGCCCAAGAAGAGCTCCTACAAAATAGAAGCACATGGAGCGCCACATGGAAGGTGGAACCCACCTTGAGTTTAGATAATTTTTTGGAGGAAAGATAACACTTTAGTAATGCATGTAAAGATACTAGAAGTTAGGAATTGATATTTACATGAGTGGAGTTCAATTCAGTTCAGTTCAGTTCAATTCAATTCAGTTCAGTATCAGTTCAGTTCAGTTATGGTTCAGTTATCTTCAGTTAGTTTCAGTTGCATGTTAGTTGACTTTAGTTGACTTGAGTTGCATGCTAATGACTTGAGTTGTATGACAGATAACAAGTGATGCATTCAGTTAAGTGGGGATGATCAATCATGCATCATGTTTGCATGAATTGATGGAGAGATATGTTTCAGTTAACAAAGATTGACTTGGAACCACCTTGGGTGCCCAAGTTGGCATATTGGAGAACACCTTTTGCATGAGAAGATATTTACAAGGCTGAGTTAAGTGGGCCCATTCTTGGGCGCCAACTTTGAGGAAAAGCTTGGAAGATATTTTCTTGACCAACGATCAATTAGGAGTTCAGTTTGGGGCGCCTAAATTGAGGAGATATTGGATTTGACTTCTTGTTACACATTGAAACTCTACTTTCAAAGAATAGGCATAGGTTTTTGAGAGAATATTTGTGCTTTGTAATTGACAACTCTTTGGAGTTTTCAAGTCTCATTATTGTCTATTAATTACGGCAAGTTGAAGAGAGTTTTATCAGATTTTATTGCAGGTTGTGAAGAAGAATTGTTGAAGGAAAAAGAAGCATCTCAATAAAGGATTGATACAATGTTATTGTAATCTTATTCTAAGGTTAAATAAAACAAGAACTATTTATTTTGGTGGTGGAGTTTTTTCTACATGGTATATGTTGTGTCACTTCTATCTTCTGGTCTTATTCTTCTACAATCTTTTATCTACTTCTACAATTGATAAAATGAATCTAAATAGATAATCATACACAAAGAATTTTTAACAAAGAACACTTAATTATATCTACAGTCATATACGTTTACAAGTTTTAAAGCTACATAATTACCTCCATTTTCAACAACTATTTCCAAACTTCCATCACATTGCATTGTAATTTCACAAATCTTCCAAAAACATAGATATCATATTGAATGAACTCAAGTATAACATTCATGATTACATCCTCCATACAAATGAGTACATGATATGTTCATAGCTCCTCTGACCTTCATCTAGCAATAGCTATACAAACTGGTCCTAATGTCTCTGCATCGGTGCATACATTTTGAATGTACCTGCTCGCTAGTGCAAAAACTCCAATTGTCCCCGATACTGGCATACACATCCGCAAACCTTGGCTACCAACTGGTGAGGAGAAGCATCACTCAAGTGCTTTTCCACCAACCATGGACTCATATGCGGTCCCCTGCACATCTATCATCTCATAGCTGGCCCTACCCTTCGATGAAGAGATTGGTTGGTAAACCTCGTATCAATAGCCTATATGAGCTTAGTATTGTGTCCTACATGTCTAGAACTTGTAAACCCACAATCTGGAACTAGCATGCATACATCTAGATCATGGTGAATTTGACAGTGTAAATAGTGGCCACTTACACTACTTTGGCCAAAGTGTTCTCACTCAGTATAATTGAATGAAGGTCAATCTATTCACATACACTTCTACTAGCTTGGTTTGGAACTTCATCATTCATATACTATGTTTAGGTAATTTCCTTCCCTAGGTAATCCCTAACCTTAGAAATACCTATTTCCCTTTCCAAAAGCTCTATGATATCTTATGGATATTCCCATCCTTGGTATAAGTTTTCCTAGTCCATGATTTAACTTGACATAGACAAGCCATTCACTACAAAATACAATCTAGTTCCAAGTATAACTTTATAATCTAGAGAGTAGCTATATAAGCTTCTTGTATTCAATAGGATATTCAAGTAATCCATTCGATATTGAATGATTATGACCTCATGACTATATTCACACAAACATAATATCAAACATTTATATACATATATGCATATATATTCATATGTCATCATACTCGCATGGACATCCCATTATATCCATCGTACATGTATGTTGTCATAAGCATATATATGCATATATGCATATATCCCAAATACTCATACAACCATACAATCAAGCACAGTAAGATAAGGAGGGACTCCTAAGTTCCAAACAAATAAACATCACCCAAGCATGCATTCAATATTAATCAAGACTCTTACTAATGCAGACACATCAAACTAAGGATGACTTACCAATTCCCAACTCAATGACTAGACTCAACCATTCTATTGTGAGTGTGTGTAAGCTCAAATAGGGTACGTTATCAATTATCTGACCAATTACTTCTCCTGAGTGACACTTCCTCTTTGCCTGGAGGAATGAACTTGTCCCTACAACCAACTCAACACACTTGCAATGGTAGTTAGACATTCACCATAAATACATATGTATCATAACTTAAGCATATTCATAAAGTAATAACTATAAACATATTTATTCTTCAAAGTTGTATTAAGCATTTATCAATACTTTCACATAATACCTATTCCAGTATTTTATTCTTTAAGCAAGCATATTAATCTCATGATTGCATTTACCATCTTATTTATCCGTGAAGGTAAAAGTAAATTAGTGATAACATGATGGGATGTAACAGCTATCTTCTCAATATTAGCCTCTTCAAAAAGATTTAATTACAAAAAAATTACTAATTTTTTACTTTTTGTACTTTGAATCTTTGTTTGTACATTCTTGATTAAGTGTATCCAAAGTGCTTGTTGCATTTTCAAATATTTTATCTTCTTGTGCATTAATTGGAGAGTTCAAGAGAGAGATTATAGTCTTTTCTACTTCACTCTTACCAATTTCAAACAAATTATTAACTTCATCTTGTGTGGATCTCTTAAGTATCAAGTTATTTGCACCCCTAACATGTTTTCAAGCAATGCAACAAAGCAACCTATATTTTTTACGTCTCTATCAATTATCTCCAAAAATAGCATCTTGGCTAATTTGAGACTTTATTTCAAACAATTCATGTGCCTCATCATGCTTTTACATTTCCCTGAGTTATTTTGTCAAATAGTTTGTGTTCCCTGATTCATAGTTCTTCAATTTGAATACATGTCAACATAGCAATCTCAACCACAACATTGATTGTATCCCAAAATATGTTGCATATAGAAAGATTTATAAGTTAGGGACATGTTCTAGTAAAATATTGAAACAAATTATTCCTTCATGGCCTCCCCGGTATCATCTCAGAGAAGAGGATTGGATTCCATTTCCATGTTTGTTGAAGATAATTTATCAAGTTTGTATAGAGTATGTTCTACATGATTGATAATAGAACCATTTTTCCCATAGTAGGAATAGCACTCCAAGCCAAAAAAAATACTTTAGTGGATGTCCATACCCAATTCAAAGCTACCATTCTATCATAGACAGAGGATGTTCATAATCACCTTCAACATAAAAGATTAGTCTCTTTCTCGTTTTATCTACTTTCTTCACTGAAAAAATTCCATCAAATATTATTAAGGGGCCCTTGCAATAATACCCTTGCATTAGGGGTTAATAATGCTTATTTTCAACTTTGTGATACTAAGGAATTCCATCATTTATCACCATATTCTTAAAAATAAATATGATAAAGGGAAAAAGTTGTAGATTAAATGTATTCTAGTTTTGGGCATCTTGAAAACCATGTTCAACAAGATGATTATTGGGAAGATATTCAAAATGACATTGAGTCTAAGTTGGAGACTGAGGTCTTTAGCTAGAGATAAGAATTATAAGCTTCAAAAGAATAGGAATTTTGAAGGTAGTGGTAGAGTTATTGTTTGTATTGGGGATAGTAAAAGGAAGAGGAAGGATTCCTCTAAGCAATATACCCAAGCCCATGTGTGCAATATTAAAAAGAAGGGTATTGAGAAAAAGGGTGGTGGTAAGACCTAGGAGATACCAAAGAAGGTTGATGATCAAATGGTGGATAATATGGGTAAAGGGAAGGTTAAGGCCTTCCCTAAACTCACTATGGTTGGATCCTTCCCTATAGTACAAGACCAATGGTCTACTCTTCCTTTTACTCTACCCCTTTCTAATCCTACATCCTTGCAAGAAATGTCTCAAGTTATTCATAATTTAGGGACTCTTCAATAGGATTTTTAAGTGCAACATTGCCTCACTAAATGGTCATTTATAAACATTAACAAGATTATCATCAAGTTGTCTATTATAGATAAGAACAAAAAAGGGGAAACCCGGGTTTCTACTAAGGGGAATGTTAGAATCTTTCAAAATAAAGATTCTATTTCTCAATTCCAAAGGTTAGCTTTTGATTACACCAATCAAAAGGAGAAATTTGTTTCTTTGGAAAAGGAGATTAAGCAAGGTTAAGACAACCATAACACCATACTTATGTTGAAACAAGAT
>VDFB02370514.1:0-45328 GCA_007258455.2 Sequoia sempervirens | reverse complement strand
GAATTAAATTATTCTTTCTGTTGGAATAAGGACATCACTACCTAGTGGAAATTTATTTTTTAGAATTTTTTTTCTCTATTTTTCTATTTTTTCGTATGTGTGAAATAAAGAACTTGATGTTCATTGAAAATCCTACATTCACAAGAAATAAGAAAAAAATATAATAATCAAATTAAACATATTTAAAATTATACTTTTAGGAAGCTTATAATAAGGGCTACAGGCTTACAAAGTATAAATTTTGAAATGAATTCATTTGACCACTCAAAAAGGTAAATCAAAAGTGGTTTTTATCAGGCATTTTGATAGGGTGTAGAGGAGACTCCTTCGACATAGGCTGGTTTAAATCTAACAAGGTTCTATTGAAGGGGGTTTGATCAATCCCTCTTTAATTAAAATAATTTAAATGGAACCTTTAAAGTCATAAATCATTGTATTTTCTAAAAATATGTGATTTCAGGCAAAAATCAGGATGTCCCAAAAAGTTTAACCCATTATTGTGGCAGCACCCCACTTTGATGTGAAAAGTGACCCTTTCCCAACCATGACAAGCTCAAATGATGAAGATTATTATGCTATGACAATGAAGTGGAAAAAATTAGCCTCAATGTGAAAGAGAGTAACTTTGTAGTTGAAGTTGTGGATGATCAAATGAAGGATAGCCTCCATTTTATAGAAGAATTTGATGAGAGAAGAGGAAAAAGGGATGAATGTGGGATAAAAACTCAACCAATAGGAAGCTGGTTTTCAATTTGTCACCTTCATGTGAATGGGGCAAGGGATGTGCACAAGGTTTCGGATGAATGCTAATAAAATGACAAATTTGAAATTTGAAAATGTTGAAATGACAAGGTGGAGGGAGAGTCAAGTGGGAGTAATGGCCACTTGGCTCAATGCAAAGTACTTTGTAAGGTAAAAATAAATTCCTTGTTGAAGGACTCCATCCCACTTGGTGGGATTTGAAATGGAGGAATATTCCACTTTTATGCTTTGTTGAGAGAAAATGAAGATTTAATAAATCAATTGAATGATTTATTTGTGCAAGTGGGAAAAGCTAGAGGATGTGACATAGATTAAGATTAACATTAATCATGATTTAGTTAACTTAAGTGAAGATTATGTGATTTGAATTTTTCACTTAGATTTATGGATTAAAATAAATCAAAAGGGGATGAAAAGTGATTTAGACTTAGTTAAATAAATATTTTGATTTATTTAGCTAAAGGGAATGATGTTAGTGGTTTAATTAAATAAGTTTGATTTATTTAATTAAATGAAGAACTTTAGAAGTTAATTAAATAAACTGATTTATTTAATTAAAGGACTTTAGATTGATTTATGATTTAATTAAGTAACTGTGATTTGATTAATAGAGGAAATAAGATGGATTAGTTAAGTAGTTAATAAAGGGATGATTTAAAGAAAAATAAAAGTTAGTTGATCGGATATTTTCATGTCTACAATATCTATTTTCTTTATCGAGTAATATAAGGTATTTATCTGCCTAAACACATAAAAATTCATACAACACAATTTAAATTGAAATTTTATTCAAATATAGAAATTGAATTATAGTCACTTTGAGGAGTAAAATTAGATATATACATTACAAAATATATCCATCAAAACAAAATTTCCCCCTCTATTCTTTTAGTTTTTGTACTTTATTTCACCCCCCCTCAAGAAAATATTTATCTTCCCTTAAATCTTCTCTAAAATCAATTACATAAGAATATTTAATTGATATAACTAATTCTTTTAATCACAACTTAATGACATAGGTTAAAGTTACCTTAAAACTTTGAGAACTTTGAGCACTTTGGGAACCTTTGCATTGGATGTTTGAAAGGTTCTTGAAACCTTGTTGTCTAGAGATAGTGGTATTGGAACTAGGTCAAAATACCTAAATTCCAAACCTTGAAAAATAATTCCTTTTTCACTTCCAAAATCCTTTCATACTTTCTCTAACCTTTCCATGAAGTCACTCCTTTGTTTTGCATGATGGTTGTGCATATCTTGTTGAAGATCTGAGGGGTTTTTGGAACTATGATGGTTTCCCTCAAGGGTTTCAAAACCAAGTTAGAAAGCTGTTATTTTTTCTTTAAAGGCTTCAAAATTTCTTTCACCATCTACGTCAGGCACTCTTGAATTTCACTAAATTTTACAAAGGTTGTGAGTTTTTGTTGCATTCCGAGAAGGTTTTGACAAATTTATTAGGTGCTGATGAGGTTGTGAGAACCTCATTGGGAGTTGACATTGTTTTTACAACCAAGTGCAAATTTCAAAATCCTTTACAAAATTCTCTTATCTTTTTAGCAAAAGAGTAATTTTAATTTTTTCTTAGGTTCTAAAAATTAATTTAGTCGATAGGGTTTTGAAAACCTTGATGAAAGCCAACAATGGTTTTGAAACCTTGATAAAACCTTGCTGTCACATTCTAGAAGGTTTCTTTTGAGAAAAAAGAGTTAAATAATTCATTGGAAAATGATACAAGTTCTATAACCCAAGTAAAAAATCCATTGGAATAATTTTGAAAAGGGTTATGAAGGGACTATCAAGAGCTAAGAAAGTTGTGACAAGCTTGTTTGAAGTCGACGGGGTTGTGAAAACCTTGCTGCAAGCCTATGAGGTTGTGAAAACCTCTTCAAAAGTTGACACAGACTATGAAACCTTTTGATTTTCTAATGCTCTTAAAATTAGAAAAATTCAACCAATATGAGTCTAAAAATTCTCCCAAGCAACTACATAATCCAAAAAGAGTAGAACAAAACTAAAAATAACTCAAACATGTTTTTGGTTGATGTGAGATTTCTTTTGAATTTGAATGCTCCTGCATGAGACACATTGGGTAAATTAAATTTACCATGAGTGAAAAATCATGAAAATTTGAAGGTCCTTGAGATGGTAATCCCATGATTATTTTGAATCCATACTTCTTTATCCATACGATCTCTCTTCTTCAATCCACACTAAATTTCTCTAGCTCATCTTTCCCATGCTTTTCTTCTCTATTTTTGTTCTCTACCTTCACCTGGTGGGTTGTTGCCACTCGTCCGTCTTTCATAGTAAGTATGTGAATATAATTTATGTTCTTCATGAGGATATATTACTTTTCCAACTTGTGTTTTTTTTTATTTTCGCCTTAGAATCAACACCTTCTTGATAATTACAAATGTTTTTTACATCATTATTTAATTATGTATATAACTGATTCACAAAATTAGCACCATTATCTTTATTATCAAATGTATTTCCCTTCTAAAAAACTTCCTTTGAGATTCTTTCAATCTATTGTATAGATTTTACCACCCATTTTTTAACTGAAAAAAATTATCGGACTATTGCCTTTTACTTGTTTTCTTTTTATTTCAATGAACTCATAGTAATTTTCCCCCCATCTTTCACAATGATATACAAATTATTTCCATAATTATAGATAGGCTTTCTATCAAACTACCAAGGCCTTCCAAATAGAACATGAAATGCACTAGTTGACATAACATCACACAAAGCTCCATCTTTCTATATGATCCAATTTGGAAACTAATCAAATATTATTCTTTCACCATGAATTCATGTTCTTTTTGTAGTCAAGAAAATTTATATGAATTTGGGTGTTTAATCTTCTTCAAGCCTATATTTTCTATTTATTTATAAATCAAGTTCTCAGTACTATTGAAGTCAATAATGAATTTACAACACTTACCTCTAGATTTGCATATGGTGTACATAAAATAATCCTTTGAGATAAGACATCATCTTCCATGCCTTTTTTCTTTTTCTCATATGAGGCCCCAAATTGGGACCCTCACCTCACCACCACTACCTTGGAATTCCAACAATTTGATTCCATTTTGCAACCTTGGCTAGCCCAACTATGATCGCATAAGCAAATCACATTGCTTGTGTAGCCAATGCCACTCAAATCAAGGCTCAACTAAACTAGCTCAAAATTGAAGATAAGGTGTCATAAGAATTTTTCAAGCCTTACGGGGTTGTCAATCCTCTCACACCATACATATAATTTATGAAGGGCATAACATTTTTGAAGATTTGCTAGATATCCTTCAAGCTTTTGTCCTCCATTATGAGAAAGTTTTTGCAGCACATTTGTACAATCCTATTTAAGACAACATGCTTTGTAACAATTTCTTAAGGTTGTTCCTTGCCAGCTTTTGAATTCTCAACAAATGCTTTGTGACCAACTCCTCTCATAGGAAAACCTCAAGAAGACAATGTTTTATATGGCTAATGGAAAAGCCCTTGGCCTTGATGGATTCCCTTGTGAATTGTACAAATCCTTCTAGGACATGGTTGGAAATGACGTAAATAATGTTTATCTTAAAGCCATGAAAATTAGGTCATTAGGTAACATCATTAACAAAGGAAATATCAAATTCATAACTAAGGAGGGTGATTTAGAGGGTATCGACAATTTGTGAACCATCACTTTGTTGAATGTATCATACATAGTCATAACCAAAGCATTATCTCTCAAGCTTTGCTTAATGTTGCTGCTTATTTCCAGACTTGAGCAGATCAAGTTTATTAAATCTATATTTATTTTGGATAATATTATAGTAGTTTGGGAAGGTATGGAATGGGTCCGTCAATCTTAGTAGCCTTTTGTTTTCATCAAAATTGAATTTTCCAAGGCCTTTGATCCCATTGAGTGACACTTCATTTTGGCCATTCTTTAGGCTCTTGGTTTTGGTCCTTAATACATTCAAATAGTAAATGATCTTCACATATGCTTTTGCTTGCATTACCATCTATAGCCATTAATATCGTCTTTTAGACTATTTCATTTGATCAAACAAGTTTTTCCTCTTTCTCTTTCTCTTTATGCTCTTGTTGTTGAAGGATTTGGTTACCTCCTTTCTCAAGCTATTTCTCAATCCCATGTCAAGGATATTTGTCTTCCTAATTCCTCCCACTAGCTTGTTAATGGTCATTTTGTCAACAATTCTTTTCTCACTATCCATGAGGAAGAAGATAACATCAATAAAGCTCTTCGATGCTTGAATATTTTTTTCAAGCTTCTAGTTCTAACATTGAATGCAAACAACCTCTTTCTATAGACAATCCGTACTACTCAAGAAAACTTGGTTCAATTATTTCCATTAGATTTAGATTGAAGCACATGAAGATATTTCAATTTTTGGGAATACCTTTTTCTTTTCACGCCAACCCTTCCATGCTTTGGCAAGTGGTTATTATGAGAATTGAGAAGAAAATTTATTATTGGATAACCAAACCCCTTTCATTTGCTAGAAAATTTCAGATATGTCCAAAGATATTGGTAGTCATCCATGTCTATTATTCCCCATGTTTGGTCCTTTCCAAAACTTCTTATTTGAAGGTGAAAATCTCCTCAAATATTTTTTTGGGCTTCTAGCAATGTACACCAAAGCTTCCATTGTGTGGATTAGGATTTCTACTACCTCCCTCATGATGTCAAAGGCCTTGGATTAATTTCCATTCATTGCTAAGGAATTGTTTTGAATGGATCACCAAGGTGTTCTAAGAAAATAAGGCCTGGGAAATTCTTGTTTATAATTGCATTAGTATTGTTACTCCTCAAGGCCATCCCACCTAGAAAGGATTAGATTTAGGTACTCCTCACCATGAGGGAATTAGTTCTTAGTCAAGGAACTTTTGTTATTAAAAATATTTGGGAAGCTTGGGAAACTATCAAGCCATAGCTTTTTTGGATTGGAGATAATTTCTATAATGGTTTATCAGTTATTCAATACTCCATTTGGTGGACCTCACTTCTATGTTGTCAAGGGAGGTTTTTGGCTCTCTTAACTTTGACTCATGCCTTGAAATTTTTGAAAAGAGGAGCTTGATCTTTACTAGGTTTCATTCACCTAACCACTAAGAATTTTCTTAGTTTTCTTTCAAATTGAAGTACAAACTTTCTAATCAAGATCAAGAGACTTATGAGATGACTATTGATCCCATCCCTTTGTAATTGCACTCCAAACTAGGTGTGTGCTGCCTCAAACCTTGGTGGCAAGATTGGAAGTGGTTTCCAAATACTCCCTTTTGGAGTTACAAATCCTCTAAAGGATATTCTTGGTTGTGTTCGCATTTGCATATGGTGCATCAACCTAATTCTCACTAGCAACAACAATTTTCATATGTGATGTGACAAAATATATTTTAGGGTGTTTGGTCTTCGAAGCTAAAGCCTAAATTGGCTCACTTTGCTTGGTTTTTATTTTTATCAAGGCCTTCCTTTAAGGTCTTCTCTTACTTGCTTGGGCATTCCCAATCCTAATTACCCATTCTATGATCAAATTGAGTTTCTTAAGCATCTCATATGGTTTTGTCCCTAAGCTTAGGAAGCTAGGAATTGGATTCATGATTTTTTCAAGCCTAAAATCTCTTGGCATATGGTTCTTCATAGAGACCGACACTAGCTTCCTCACAAGTATACCTAGATTTGGCTCGCTTTTAGGGTGGAAATTCTCTTTAGTATATGGAAAGATAAGAATATTGCTCTCTTTTATCATTGCATTTAGAAAAAGATTTCACATTGTACACTAGATCTATCAACTCTAATATTCTTATACAGATTCAAGTGTAAGCTAGCAAGGTTGCACTTGAAGTTGTACATCTCCAAGATTTGTTGGACCACCGGGGAAATACCCTTTGCACTATTGCTCAAGTTCCCCTTGATCCCACATTCCCTTGTGGGTGTTGGCATGGATGTAGTCACTCTTCTTGATGGGAGAACTATGGAGACCATGGTTCTCACTCCTGTGGTCTCATGCCTTAGAATCCTAGGGACTCTACTAATCATGGAGGATGGTCTCCACATTTGCATCCACCATCTCCTCAATGAGACTTTGGTTGGTTAGGCATCGATGAGTTCCCTTGTGTGTTTCTCACCATCTCTCTGGTTCACACTCACCAACCTCTCGAGGAGAATGCTGAAGATGCTACTGCTTGATGTCATGAATGGTTAGGTCTTTTAAACTGTAATATTTGAAGTTTAATATAATATATAAATTTTATTTTATTTTTTAATAAATTTGGATCTCCTTATTCTATTAAGCAAATAATTACTTCTAAAGTGCCATTCAAACAGGGGTAGAGTGAACCGAATTGTGCTTTGCTTCTTTAAAAGTATTGTTCTCCACTAATATATCATTTTCTAGTTGATAGCTACGCTTTGGTAGGTATATGGGTACATCCATACTCTGAGTTGTTCCTAGCGCATTAGTAAATCAAACAATATTTAAATCATGTTACGAGATCAGTCAAGATTTATCAAGATTCTCGTACATATGGATTTCATATCATTGGGTGCAAAATAGTTTACAATCCATCAAATACAATTCATAAATACTGGAACAGTAGAATACAGCTTCTACCCACATATTTTCAAGAGGATGGCGAAGCCACGTAAAGAGTTAAGAGCGGCTTAGAACTAGTTGGTGGATGGTGAATGTAGTATCATATTATCTGCTATCTTCACTTATACCTTTTTTGAGATACGGATAACTATCGAAGGCCCCATCGGAAATGACATCAGATACGATGGCAATCGTTATATATACTTGTTTACACTTCGACTCCTCTCATCTCTCATCTAATCCCATCTTATCGATTTAGCATTTGTCCGGCAGAGCTTTGCTTTGAACAACGACGCAATCATTCTGCAACAAGGAAATTCAATGGAGGAGACAAGGCCAAGATGTTGTGTGCAGCTCAAGTTAGATGTTGTTGGAGCAAGAAATGTTGCTCTTCGCCCTCGCTGCAAAGTTAGTTTATTTGTTCGATACTATCTGAACAAGAACATAGCAGTGAATACGAAGGAGGTTGAGGCTTCCACAGAACCCTACTGGGGAGAAACATTCTACTTGGAATGTGGGGGAAAAGGAATGGATGAAATGGTGTCTGCATTAGTAATGGAGTCAGGGTTGGTTGTATTTGAATTGAGGTGGAGAAGAAGAAGAGAAATATTTGGAGGATCGAAGATCAAAGTTTTGGGGAGGGTTGAAGTTTCATGGAAGAAGATATTGTGATTGCCCACTCTTTCCTTAAGCAAGTGGTTTCCAATGGGGAAAGATGATCTACCTCTTCCAGCCGTTACTCCTGCTTTGCAGATTACAGTGTCGGCAAGAGTTGCTGATTGTGATGCAACAGAATCAGATCGACATAAAATATGGCGTGGAAGTAGCAAATGCAGGGAGAAAAGCAGAAATGTGAGCAGGCGTTTAAGACATTTGGAACGCAATGAGTGCAGATGTGGAAGCGAGGTGTGCAGGGCTGATTATGAGGGTCATATTTTTGGTCATGTATAAAGGAATGAGATTGGTAATTGCCAAGTCGAAAGCTATGGCTTTTCTTCTCTTTCAACAGAACGAAGGAAATAGAGATTAAGGTTCATTTCATGTCATTTAAGATCAATTTTGTTCAATCTCAATACATGTGGTATTGAACTTGAAATTAAAATTTAGACTTTCTTTCCCCTTTCTCTTAACCACTATGAGCTAACTTAGCACACACATGTGTGACATGTTTCTATATTTTAATATTTAAATATATTCAATGTACAACTAATTCATAGTGATTAACAAGGAAAAATCATTAGAGCACACTTTGTTTTCTTCTAAATGGGCAAAGAATCTCATCTAGATATAGATCCCTTTGCACACTTGTGTTAGTTGTCTTCGATATCGCCCATGTTTTTAAACATTACTATTCATATCCTTTAGAACTTTTGGTATTTTCATGAGTACTTTGGCACCTTGAGATGCATGTAGGGTTATTAACTTATTGTTCTTAATTCTAGGTGTCAATCTATTTCTATAAAATTATGAAGCTTTATGACGAAACTAAAAGCATCATGTGAACTATAATCGTAAAATCTACAAGTTATTTTTCTTCTTTCTTGTTCCTATAGTAATAAGTCTTTTGTTCTTGCTTACTATAGTAGTAGCATGTTGGTCTTTGGCATCTTCCTCTTAATATAAGTAGCATGATTTTGTATTAAATTAAGTTTGTGACATGATTTCTATATATATTTATTTACTTCTATTCATATATATTCTCATACATCCATCATTTATTAGTTATTTATCCATCTCCATTTGCAATTAATTTTATACATTCACTCCACCCACCTTATTTCTAAAGTTCATTTTTGTGCCATGTAGGATCAACTTTGTTCAATCTCAAGGCACATGGTATTGAGCTTGAAATTTAAATTTTTAGATTCAAATTCAGACTTTCCTACCCCTTTTAATTAACCATTATGAGCTTTTAAGTTAGCACACATTTTTGTGACATGTTTATATATTTAATATTTAAACATATTCAATGTACCATTAATTTATAGGGAATGATATTTAAGAGATATAATATAATTAGATCATGCTTTGATTTTTTCCAAAATGGAAAATAATCTCATCTACATATAGAACCCTTTGCACACTTGTGTTAGTTGTCTTTGATATCACTTATGTTCATAAACATTACTATTCATATATACTTCCTTTTTCAATATTTTAATGAGTACTTTGGCACCTCAATGCATTTATTCCTGCTAATTACTCATGTTTCATTCTAGTTGTCAATCTATTTCTACAAAACTGTACAAATTTAGGACAAGTAAGAGCATCATGAGAACTATCATCACAATATCCATAAATTGATTTATCTTCTTTTCTGCTCCCACATTCAAACACTACCATAGTGTCCTTGTTTACCATAGTAGTAACATGTTGGTATTTGGCCTCTTCCTCTTCTTTCACCAAGGTGTGTGTAAGAAGTTGAGTCCATTTTTTGGCCAAAAAGTGGAAGTATTTTCCTTGATTTTCAAAATTTGTCACATTTGACCTTAAAATTTGAGCCACTTAGAGATGGAAACTTAAAAAAAATCATTAACAATAAAATGTAGTACTTATAGTCTAGTTTCCAAATATGTAATTTATTTTAATACTCAGATGATAAAAATTGGTTTTCAATAGGTATGTTTAAAAGCCACTTTTTTTTACCATACAATGCACATGTGCGCCATCCATATTTTGACCTAAATAATTGTATTTTTCTAAATCCTTTTGGGAAAAGATTTGGAACATGCTAAAGAATGTTGACGGTATTTTTTTAGTAATTTTTTTTAAAAAAAAAAATTGGTTAATTTTTTACTAGACATATTTCTATTTTGAAAAATCGTCATGTATGTCACACATAAGATGACCTAAACTTATCATTTTTTTTTTATTTTTTTCAAATTTAAAATAATTTTCTATTCATTTTGAAAAAAAGTAAAACTAGAAAGTTATTAAAATACTAAAAAACCTTGATATTTCATGTTTATAGATTATTTTCATAAAAAAATATTTGAAAAATAAAAAATAAATCATTTGAATTGTTAAAAAAATTACATATTTAGAATCTACATAGTCTCATTTATAAGGGGTTTTAATTTCATCAAAAAATTATACAAAAACAATGAAGGGAATTCAAACCTCATTCACAAATACCAATAATTTAAAAATTTGACTTAGAAATTGTTTAAATTAACACCAAAAATCTATAAATAAGATCTCATGTTTGTCATTCAAACCATCCAAAAATTGTATAATAACAAAGCATATTTGAAATTACAATGGTTTTCAACCATGTGGGCTGATGAAATACATTTTAAAATTGATATAAAACTGAATTATAACAACAAATATCAACCAAAAAACTGGTCTCCTTCAATCCATCTTTTTTACCAAATTCTAGCTCTTGCAACTTGCAACCTATTGGTTGTTTTTAAAGAACTGAAAAAATCTCATAGAGCATCTATGAATTTGCTAGATTCAATTCTTGAGTACTCGAGAGGTGATTGGCCAACGAACCAGAGGAAGCTAGAATGCTTCCCTCCTACACTTTGGGCTCTGCAAAACCTGGGAGGGTGATCCCACAATGTGCATCCTGCAATCTTTTAAACAATTATATCACACATTGCATAATAAATGGATATATTCTCACTAAAATGCTAAATAGATGAAATCCTCCAAGAAACTGGCACTTCCTTTAACATGATTAAACATCTAAAGTTGAGAATACCCAATAATACCAACTATACACAAAATAAATTGATTGTAAATTTTTTCATGAGTATTGTTCTCAAATTGAAACATCATAACCATAGGAAATGCACTAAAACCTATTAGATCAATGTCTTATCTTAGGGTAGGGAGTCAAATCACAATAAATTGAACTATAAGGTAAATTTAATTTCAAGCAGCCATGATCTCTGTGTAATTGCATTACAACACACATATAAAATACTCAGATTCTATGACTATTTTTCAAATCCACTAAATATTCATACGAACTCATGTTTTAATCAAGGTATTTTAACTGATTCATTAAATCAAAGCTAGAATTAAAACATAATTCATTGCAAAGCATAATGAAAATTAATGAATGATCATTGATCAGGTTTTCATTAATAACTCATATGAAATATTACAGATGTAGAGACAATAGAATCAAAGGTTTGCATTGTTCATTCAAACATGCTTGAAAACCATACAATTGAAAAAACTTATTCACTTGACTCAAAAGCAAAGATACAGACTCAAAAAATACTTTCTCTATGTTATCAATTTGCATTTTCAGATATAGAATTCAAAAAATGACCTGCACTATGGCCTTGAATTCCATTTTATTACAAACAAGGGAGCAAAACAAGCTTCAAGCCTAAAATTACACTTGTCACATTTTCATTTTACAACCTAAACCAATCATTCCATGAGGAAAGATTACAACAAACTGAGAGAATATTCTCATATGAGACAAAGGTTACATTTAAGTTGGTGGATATTCTCATGCCTTCCAAAAGGTAGTTAGTTGAAGAGAGTGGTCTTCAAACCATTGGAGCATCTTTATCTTCCTCTTCACCAAAAGACAAGAAGTGTGCAAAAGGAAAGAAAAATGTGGATCAATATCCAGATCAACATCCAACAATAGTCCAAGTCACCAATAATCAAAATTTACCTATCATAATTTGAATTTAGAGAAACATATCTTTTATGCATTACAATTTGTAAGGCTAGACTTGCACTATACTTGACCATGTATATATGTTCTCTATCCCCGTGTCTACAATTCCAACTCTTCAATGAATGTATTCTTCCACAAGTCATACTTTGCATTAGAAGGCCAATTGAATCCCAAGAGTTCATCCATCTTCTTTCTATAAGCAACATATTTTAGCCACTACTTAATTGGTTTCTTTTTTGTACTCTTCTAGGAAACTAATGGTGAAAGACAAATTTTTAAGAGTATTTTTCAACAAATCAATAAAAAAACTCACATATGAGAGATGCTTGGGAAGAAATAGTTTTATCCACCTAATATTTCCATGCCTATAAACGTTTTACCTCATCATATGTACATGTTGAATATCAGGCAATAGTACCAATTCTGCCTCATCAAATTTTGACTTCAACTCTCTTATTTTTACTTCCGAAGGAGCAACATACCCTTGAAACCTTTATTCCTTAATCTCATTAATAAATTTATGTGTTGGGACAATCTTTGGATATTTTTCCTTCTAATGTGTAGACCCAAATGTTATAAGCTTCAAATTATCAACCCTGGGGATCCATCTGTCCATGATTGGGGTAGCTAAATCCTTGTCTCTATGAGACAACTTTATTGCTTGCAACATTTAAAAATAATTTGAATGAATAATTTTCAACTTACCTTGAATTTTCTTATTCATATGCTCCAAAACAATACAAAAAATCTTTGAATTATTCTCATACATTGTATCCTGAACTTGTGAAAACAATTTCTTCTATACTTTAGTCTGTAGAAGAAATTATTCCTTTGTGGGATCATTTGATGGAGTTTCACTTGATGTGCTTGGATCCTCAACTGCAATTGGTTCTTGGCCAAAATTGTATGGAATTACTACTAATGACTGCTCTAGTCGAGGAGGAGATTGGGGATGTGAAATTGGGGAAGTAAGTGTTGCATAGCTTGAACCTGATGGGCCCTGGGTCTTCAATGTTTCTAATTGTTACTTGAATAATTCCAACTCTATTTCTAGCTCAAATACTCTTTGTTGGCTCTTGTTATATTCATCAATGATCTCATTATGCTTTCTGCATGTAAGTCTCTCTCAGAGTGACATTCCCTCCACTATTGCTTTAGTGAATTTAGCAACATTAACTTCTATTTCGGGCCTTTTAAGTGCTAGGAGCAGTTAGGAGACCTTTTTTGATGATCAATTTCCCCAATCGGGTTGGTTGGTTCAACTTTGGCTTCCTTGACCCTAGAGATAATGACCAAAGGGCCAAGGCATCCCATTCTTCACTAAAGGATGAACCTTGCAATTTTGATTTGGATTCCTCCTCATTCTGATACAAGGGTTTTTCATGCCTTCTTATTGAATCCAAAACAATTGCATCATCAATATCCCATTCTAGAATCAATAATACCCAAATTCTATGCACTAATTACCTTCCTTCTTCATATGTGATATTTTGGAAATCCTTCCTCATCATCTTCCTCACATTAGCTTGCACAACCTCCTATGGATGTTTTGGATGCAAACTCCTCTCCTTTGCAGCATTTTCTACATATTATTGAGCCTTAAATCTCCATACAAAATCCTTGAATGCCTTGGTTTCCACAAATGAATTATCTTCCAAAAATGTCTTGCAAGCCTCATGTATTAGATCATCAACATTGCTTAAGCCACTAACATCATCTTTTCCCAGTCTTAGGTTGCTCTCTCTTGTGCTTGATGCATTATCCCTTGGGGGAGAAGGCATTCCTTGTTGCATCCCTTCTAGTGTATCTAGGATGTCATCTTCCTCTGACCCAGAGTAATCAACTACCCCGTCAACCTCAATCCTCTACCTCTTGGGTGGTGGCTGCTCTGATGGAGATGGACCTCTAGGAGGTGAATCAATTCCAATTATGATAGGGGAAGGTTTTCTAGGAGGAGATGGTGCTAACCTCACAAGAGAAGATACTCTTGACCCCTTTGATGCAGTAGGGGTTGGAGGTGTTTGTTGCTTCTTTATTATCTCCTTCTTCTTGGAGTACACTCTAACTTTTTGTGGTGGTTGATAAGAGGGTCTCTCCTCCAATGTTTCTGTTGGTTCTTCTTCAAGGCTATTTCCTTCCCTTTATCAATTATTGTGTGTTCTTCACTCAAAACACCCACTATGCTCTCAAAATTATCAAGTACATACATGATTCTATTCAACTCACCCTTAATATTAGGCAGAGGGTCATAGTTGGGATCTGAATTTGTAACCTTTTCCACCATTTGGTTGAAGGAAAGATACATTTCCTTTATTTCATCCTAGACTGGAAAGTAAAAAATGTTCCAAGTGATCACATCTTTAGGATAATAAAAATTATGGATGAAGGAGCCACTTCTATTCTTTTCCTTCAAAGTAGCAATGAAACCATCAGAGTCATGGTTCCTTGGACGTACAATTTTCAACCTGTAGGGTGCAAGAACCTGCTCCAAATATTTCCATCCTCCCTTAACCATCACAAAATTAGTAAGAACTGCCCGCTTAGGAAAAAATGAGCCCTTATTTTTTTGCTCCAGGTAAATGCATCATTTGTGCTACCCCCAATTGCATCATTATTTCAATGAATCCAAACCTTAGTGGCACATCTCTTGGTAGTGTATGTGGATTCACATTTGTTCCATAGACCCTGAAAATGATTGTACTGGGGTACAAAATTATGTCCCCCCAATTTTAATTTAATTTCATATCAGGCCTCCTTTCGAAGGGCCTGAAGAAATCATGTATCTCCTTAGGAATTCTTGGTGGATCATAAGCAAAAAACCTTCTCAATTTGGAAGCAAAGATATTGTGGAAAACAACATAATCAAACTTCATATCATCCTTATCCAAAATTTGAGTCCAACACTAGACAGGTAGCTCAATATCCTCCTCTACCTTCTTTAGTGTCATGTCTTCACCAAAAATCTTCTCTCCCTTGTATAGGAGCATGTGCATCAGGAGAGAATACCACCAGAACCTCACCCAATGCTTTCCTACCTTAAGTGTAGACAAAGACTAATGCAATTAGCTCTCATGTCTTCTTTATTCTTTGCATTTATCATTTTCTAATTTAAAGTAATTTCTCACAACATGGTGATTAGCAATTTATTTAAAGTGGGGGCATACATTGGGATTATTCTTTTGCATTCTTTTCTTTTCATAGTTCATGGTGTAGTATTCTTACTTTATATGATGTGTTTTTCCATTTTATGGAGGACATTGGGTGTGATTTCCTTAAAGAGCCTAATCTCTCTTAGCATATTACATTCCTCTTAGTGGCTTGATGCGACACAATGCATCCCCTAAGTTGTGAATCTTTTATTCTTTGTTGGTCCTCTCTTGGAGACATTAGGCACAATTTTCCCTAAGTTAGATACCTCGCATGAACTAAGCAAGACTCCTTTGAACATTCCCTAATTTTCATTTTATAAATTTGCAGTTATATGACCACCTTGCATAAAACAACTCGCATTCCTATGGAGCCATCTTGTTTGTTCATGAGCTCCAAGCATACAAATTTTTCTTGTCTCATGAAGCTTCGAAATTCATTTTTGTGTGGCACCTTATTAAAGTTATCAAGGGGTATAACTTTGGTATGGTTTAGTGGGAAGCTTGACCGAGGCATGAATTTCCCCATAGCCACTCACATGTGAGTGTGAGTACATATCGACCGTGTGTGTATGTTGGAAACACAAGGGTAGACAACTGAGAGGGGGGGTGAATCAGTTGTCACATAAATTAAACTTATTAAACTTATTCTTAGATTTGATATATAAACATGAAAGCATAAATCATCACCACATCATAAACACACATAACACCAAGATTTTTTTTAGATGGAAACCTTGTTAGGGGAAAAACCATAGTGGAGGTTAGTCCACAAGATTATACCCTATTAAAACTATAAAAGAATTATAAATGGGAATGCACATGCATTCAGGCACACTTCCTAGATCTCATTGCTCAAATATAGAAAGGATTATTGCCCAAAGGAGGACACACTATCTTATAGAAACATTCGGATTACATCCACAAGATTTTGAACTGAGAAAATAGCATCTGCTAATGCCTGATTATAGTTCAGGTTAAGCACATAAACTCGACTCTTCTTCACACTTTACTTTTCCTTCAAAAGATTACATCATTATTCATACACATGATTTGTACATTTCACACACACACACACACACCTTCAAATGATAAAACCAAATGTTATCATAAATATCCACAACTAAGAATAATATCATCTCCATGTTAGCTTCAACAAAATATAAAATGTGTACAAACGGTCGGCCCAAAACATAAATAATTTACAATGCAAATCAACCAATGTGAGCCACAACATGGTAAGGAGTCAAATCAACATGCTTAAATACAAAAACTTTAAAATTATTCCTTGAAGATCCACAACATGCTACAATCACCCATCGATACATGAACATGAAAAACATGAACATGCAAGAGAAAATCACCAATTAGGCACAGCGATCAATCTGGACATCCAACATAGATAGAAGATGATCTAGAAACATCCACAAGCATCATGAATCACCACAAAAGCATCCACAACAATTCAGCTTACTAGAATCACATTATGTTCTTTTAGGAACACCAACTGAAGCAACAAAACAACTGTTAGAACATAGATAATCATAACTCAATCAAATATTCATGTGGATCTCTGAAACTTAACATGGATCAAATAGATATACTCGAAAAAAAACCCTTTAATCCACAACCTCTAATCATCAATTTACTGAGCTAGCCAGCATACTGAGCTTCACTTCACTATTGACAAGCTACAACTTATTTTTATTAAAATTTTTCTTAATACCTTGACATATCTGACCTCTAATGACATTTAAATGCCAATAGTGGTGACATCAATAACAACCACATATCACAACATCCAACATGTATGTGTCTCACCTCTTTGAATCCTCACCCAACGGACAACCAGGAGTTATGTTGCGTCAGAGTGAGCTTGCATTTTTTAGACAAACAACCTAGATCCGATCCACATCGCAATGGACAATTGGTCAAAGCTTGATCCGACTCTTTATATTTTACCTTTTCTCTTTTTTGTCTTTGACAGTGTATGCTTGTGCTTTTTTAATTCACTTTATATCATCCTCGTGTGTGTTCTTTTGTGCCTATGTTGGTTTGTCATGGGATCTTAATATTGGGAGCTTGATCACCCCTCTTGATCAATGCCATCCCATCTTACTGGAATTGGTGCACTTGGACCCCACTTGATGTGTGTTTGTGTACTTTAGTATGATTTTGAAGCAAGTTCATCCTCTCACTAAAGTGGGGGCTAAATGTAGTGTCGAAAAAAATTGTTGGGATATTTTCACACGTGTTTGGGCCCTCCTTGCTGAATTGGGCCTAATGTTTCCTTGATTTAGTGTTGTAATGTGGTTGACACATTCACATTAGGTCTTGGTATCTTGTGAACTAATGAATTTAAATGGTACCTTGCTAAAGTGTTGTGAAGTGTTGTAAATCACTTTAGCATTTTTCTAAGGTTTTACTAATTAATTAAATAGGTAATAAACCTCTTTTTAACTTTAATCTTGTCTTATTTAAAGTGTTGTGAAGTGTTGTAACACACTTTCACACTTTTCTAGGTTTTTCATTAATAATTAGGATTTCTTATGCTTTAATTGGCTTTGTTTTGCATCCACAAGCCTCATTTAATGCATCTTTTCGAGGATGACCTCGACATAAATCATTACCCAATTATAATTCATGTGTTTCAGGCTTGAATGGCCTAGATTTAGTGATATGGGACTTATTCACCACCTTGGTAAAATGAGTTCCACCTATATTTTTGGGTCCTGAACTTGGTTTCACACATTTCTAAGCATTTTTAAAAATGGTCCCAAAATTTAGGCCTGGTGGGAATCATTCGCTACCTTGGGCGAATGAGTCCCGTGTGGCCCAAAATCTAAATTCATTCCAATTTTTGGTAGGATTTTATCCTCCTAGATTTGATGTCAACTTGTACTATTGTAATTTCAAGAATTATTGCATAATTGAGTATAAATATAAGTTTCTTTCACTCATTTTACACCTAGCAAGTCAAATGAGCGTCTTATTAAAAATTTGATTTCACACTTGTATTTACAAGAGTGTTCAAGGGAAGATTATCAAGCATTTTAGAGTAGCATTCAAGCATCAATCATCATGTCAAGGACTTCATGCATCATGTTTGTTTTGGAGATAACAATTGTGATGTAGTATTTTATGATTCAAGCAAGCATTTCATTCAAGACCTATCCAATTCAAGCAAGGGTCAAGATCTACATCCATTGGAGCCATTACATATATGTTTGCAACACTTCATTGCTAGGGTTTGGTGAGTTGCAACATCATATTTTGTTCACTCATCATTCTCCATTCATATTTTATTCTATTTCAAGGTTTGATTACCAATAAGGCGTTTGACCAAGGGAAACCCCTATCCACTAACCCTACAACATTTTCCCCTCTCCTTTCTATGTGCTTTGTAGGTCTAGGTTGTAGATTTCCTGAGCAAGATTGGAGAAAAGTTGTCAAATCATTCAAAGTTTTCAAAGTTGTTTTCAAGCCTTGGAGCTTACATTGGAGAACACCTACAAGTTGTAAATCAGGGTTTTGAATCCATAAATCAATTAGGAAGGACATAGTAGACAAAGAAGAGCAGGATCAGGATTTGAAGCTTTAGAAAACCCTAATTGGACTGATTCACCACTTCTTGCAAATGAGTCCCAGTTTTAGTCAAAATTCAGATTTTTGCAGATTCAAATACCCTTTTGAAGATTCTTGTTCCCACACAGAAACCTAGAATTTGGACTGATTCACCCAGCTTGGCGAATGAGTCCTAGTCAACATTAAAGTCAAATTTTCTAGTTTTTCAGAGCTCCATTCAACCATCTCCAGATTCCCAGGTGCACATGTTTTGTTCTATAGTTTTTTGTGTTGTTTCATTTGTATTTCTAGGTCATTTTATAGGTCATTGCATTGAATGAGGGTTTAGTGTTGCATTTTACATTTCATTATTCTTTCCAAGTTCTTACTTGGTGGTGAACCCCTTAATAATTTACATTCATCCCCTAGGATAACCCTCTTGCAAGATCTCTTTCTCCTTTGCATTGAGATCTCAAGTGTTATCCTTGAATGAAATTGGAGAAGTGGGTGTGCTCTATGTCCTAAAACCGTATGATAGCACCATACCAGTTATTCATCCTTTTACTCTCATACCTAAACCTATGCATCTTTAGATCCTAAAACACTACAGATCATTTATAGAATTTTAAATTATTAATAATTTACACCTCTAGTTTATGGTGCCCATGCCTTTTTCCAACTAGTTTTTGGCTATATTTCAGTCACATTTTTATCTCTATGATTGTTTCCTAGATCTTCCTTCTATGTCTAAAATTTGTTCTATTTTATGTTATTGTTAGTTGTTTTTCTTTTCAAATCTATGAGCACTCAAGTGTCTTGAATCTTATAATATTTTTATGAGTTTCATAACCTGGTGTCCCATAGCTTATACCCCTATGAGACATAGCTGTAGAATTACACTTCTTGTGCTACAATCACATTCGATGTTGAGCCTACTTATTATGAATCTTTCACTTATGGAGTTACATCGATATATTCTATCTTTGATTTATTTCCCAATCCTACATTACCTATGTCTAATTCATCACCTAATATTTATGTGGAATTTGAGGTTGTTCTTGCCCATGTCCTTGAAGATAAACTTAAAAAATTGGACAAAGAACTAGAAGGCCTTGAACAATACTAAAGTATCAAATATTTAGATCTTATGGATAACCTTAGGAAGCTAATCAATAATTTTCAAGAGATATAAGTGTTGCATATATTTTATCTCATATAGTGGATATAAAAATCCATACAATAATTAGTTGTGCTCAAATCAGGTCACTAATGTTAATAATAAAGTAAAGACAGTTTCCTCTCCAACAACCATACCTTCTATTCCTACTTTCACTTCTCTAGTCATCGCATCCACCACATAATATGATAATGGAATAAACACTAGTTTAGGGTTTACTTGTGTGAATCCTCGTAGCTTTGTCCCTTCAAATAGAATGCCTCCATGTTCTTCACCTCTTATAAACATGCAAAAAAACAACTCACTAGTCATTACCAATAGTTCACCATCTTCGACACATTCTCAAAATATGTCACCAAATGATTCTGTGATAAACTAACTCTTAATAAAACATGTCATCATTAAAAAAATAAAAAATCAAACATGAACCAAATTCAATCTAATACTAATCCTCTAACATACCTTACATGGAGTCCATTGTCATTTTCTATCCTAAAGAAATCTATGCCACAAAACATTGAGACACCTCTCTTTAAGAAGTTTGTTGGCAAAGGAAATCCCAATAATCATGTATTGGCTTTCATCACTCTATGTAGTGATTTCCTTTTTGAAGATCCTCTCTTTACTAATTTTTTTCCACAATCATTGAAGGACATGGCCTTAGATTGGTTTTGTTCATTACCTAATAACTCAATTAAGTCCTTTACACAACTTATTAATTATTTCCTTCAACACTTCGAAGTGAATATTGGACTTCAATTCACACTAACAAATTTAGTCCATTAAAAACAAGGACCTAAGGAGAAAATAACACATTTTAAAGGATGATACCAATCTCTTTATTTGTAAATATATATAATCTTCCATATGTTGACATTGAAATGGTATTCATTAGAAATTTTGCAGCCTAGCATTAGAGATAAGATTCTATTGATAAAGTATCTCTTTTTCACAAACTTATGTATGACTCTCCATGATTACTAGATTTTAGTTAGTCAATATGAAGGTACAACTTTATTGGCTCCTAGTGGTCAATATTAAGACATGTCAAAAAATCACCAATTATTCAAGAAACAAAACAATTTTTTATAAAGATAAATACCCCTCAATCTTCCAATAACATTGAAATAGAATTTGTTGTTGCATCTATGAAATAATATTAATTTAGGCCAAGTCATAGATAATTCTTGTAATTGCTTGATTTCCTCCATGCTATAATGTTGCAATTAATTTAAAATCAGAAAATTATTCAACTTCCTCCAATTAGGCATATTGATAGGTACACTAAACCATTACCTCCAAACTTCAATACAAATCCCTTTTGTAAATATCACCAAACTCTAGGGCATGATATATATACATGTGTCTTAAGCACCAAGTGCAAGACTCGTCGATCTAATATCATCTAGTTTTTTGGGTGTAAATGATAAAGGGAATAAATCGGTATCACCGAATAACCAAAAATTACAAATATTTATAAAATCTATTACCAAGTCATACAACCAGTTTTTCTCAACAAAGTGATAACAAAGAAGAGGATAATGGAGTTATCAATGATATAAACATGATTGGAGCTCATCCTTATGTCAAAAAATTATCTTACTCAATATCACTTTCATGCATATTGATGCTTCCATGCATGTACCCAATTATCCTTTCTACATAACCGTAGAATTAATGATAAACTCACAAGGGGTATAATCATTGATCCAATATGTATGATAAATATGATCACAAAGAGTTTGTATGTGTATGAACTTTATAAAGATAGTATGAAAAATCATAGGTTTTTTTTTATTAAAGGCTCATAATGGTTCCATTCATCCCACAATAGGTTCTATAACTTTACCAATTAAAGTAGGACCTATAAAGTTGGATATTTAGTTCACCATAATCCTAATGCCAAACCAGTCTTATGTATTAAAGTTTGGCCATCCATGGCTTATCTCCATGAATGTGGTCCCATTGATCAGTCACAATTTTTTGAAATTCCCATTTGAATGATAAATGCATACCATATACCATAGTAGATTTAAGTATTTATATAATCGTGAAAAAAATTCCCATTATTATTTTTTACCATAACCCACGCAAATAATCCAACCATGTGAAGATCAATTATTTTTATTATATCAAAAGTTCAAAGCTAATTGAATATCCCAATTATCCCTTACTAATATTCCACCTAAGGATCCTCAGTCTCTAGTGGCTCTAATGGTTGTTCCTCCTACCTCACAGGTAGTAAATGAACCTTAGTCTAAACCAGGTATCCTCCCTTGACCACCTGGCATGTATGTTGTGGTTCCCCCTCTGCCATCCTATAAAGGACCAAGAGATGACCAATTGATTAACTTTGTGCCTCCAAAAGAAAAAATAAGTCTTAAGGTCATAACCTAAGGATCTTGTGGTCTCCCAATGTTTGATAGTCCCTTCAATCCTTCCTACAAAGGAATAAAAGAGACCAATGTTAGGGAACACCTCAATTACCCCTTCACAATTTGAAGTCCATGTGAGAAGAAATAGAAATGCAAAAGAAAATAAAATAAGATGTTGTGCTATGTCTCACCAACTTGTTGAAGCTAATTTACCCAAAATTTCATCCATCCATCCAACCAAATTCCAATGTTTACTATTGAAAATTATCACCCTTGAAAATTTCACACTAGGTTTAGCTCCCCCCTATGTGCTTGGACCGAATTATGCATTTAATTGTTTGTTTTATGAACATATTTAAAAAATAAAATAATGGGAATGAAATTAAGAATCTATTATTTTCCCCCGACACTTTGGGCCTTAAAAAGAATGGGTCTAGTCTAGGGTGCCCCATGCCCTATACCACCTCTTTTTGGATCCAATTTGAATATGTTAGTGTCGATATTTATTATTTAAATTTACAATTTTATTTTTTGGCCATCGGTATTTTATTTATGATAAATTAGAATAATTACATATAAATACTAGTACTTTTCATCATTTCAAATCCTAAGGGAGAGAGAGAAAATCCATCAAGAAAAAAATAAGATCCTAAAATTAGTAAAGAGCACTCAGTGGCTGAATTAGCAAGATTAAATTACAACACTTTCATCAATCAAATTCAAGCTTGCAAGACATCAAGGATAATGTGACCATTTATGTGCAAGGAGCTATTATGATGAATCATGCCAAATAATGAAGATGTATTGAGTTATCCTCTACATGCTAGCTATAGTAATCTATTATGTTTTAATATCTAACCTTTTTTTAGGTCTATCAAGAAATCAGGGCATCTATCAATCAACTTTTATGGTATCTTGTGTGAAATCGCTTCATTAAGGGTTTCACATCAAGGTAGCATTACCATTTATCATTTTAGTTAATTATTGTTGGTTTGGCCTCTACCTGACCTAGGGTATGTCCTCTTGATCATCATCAATTGTTGTATGTGGAGATAGACATACCAAATTGGGGTTTGAATTAGGAAAGCCCCTATACAACATAACATTTCCCCCTCTTTTCATGTGTGTAGGTCATACCCGAAGATTTTAGTAGGTGATAGTCTCAAAAATCATAACATATACTATAACACAAATCTCAAAAATTTCAAATCCTAAAAAAGAGGAGCTTAGTTTGGGGTGCACCACACCCTAGACTAGTAATTTAGCTTCAAATTTGTAGTAAAAGTTCCTCACTATCTCCTTTACTCAAATCCGAGTCATATGTATCTTCTATTTTTCATTTTTTGTTTATGTGATAAATTGCATTTTTCAGATCTAGGGTTATATATCAAATTGTCTTGTTAAACTACACATTAAATTTATCATCCTCAAAACTCAATACAACACAAACCCTAGGAGGTTGGATCTCCCTTGTGGTACCAAGATAATCATCAAACCCTAATTGGTTTATGTTTGAATGTTGATTCAAAGTGAAAAGAAGATAATCCTAGTTATCCTAGTGGGATCTAGGATTACTTTCCCCACTCAACATAATGTAATACCTCCCACCCATGTTCATCCTCACCATCATGTAACTCCACTCTACCATCCTCACCAAACTACGATTTTGAACCTTACTTATCACAACCAAATAAAAGAAAAAGAAGATGATCATATGAGTGATAGTGCTCACAATCATGTAGATAGTACTAATATGCAACCTATTGCACAATACAATCATATAGTGAAGTAGAAGATGAGATGAAAGAACAAGAACATAAGAAACTATCTCTCATGTTTAAAAAATCAATGAATCTAGATGAGGAAAACTATGATTGTACTCCTAATGAGAGTGACCTAACATGTGTTAAATTTGGCACCTCTCCTTGTACTACACTTGCTATATTTTATTTAGCTTCTTGTCTGCCTTTCATTTATGATGAGAAAAATTGGGATGCAAATGATTTTCTATATATCAGCTCACATATGTGGTACCATTGCGTATTTATATTTTTTTATTTCATGTGATGTGACATACTTGTAATATATTTCTTGGTGTGTCTTTGTGTTTGTTAATTTTCTTTAAATGACCCTTGTTCTTGTAAGAACATAGATACAAATAAAATGAATATATTGTGACATTCCTCTATTCATTTCTTCATTTTTATTTATTTTTTAAATGTATTTTATCTTTTATCTTTTGAATTCCTTTTGGGAATGATGCAAAGTGTTGAGAAATTTAGGTCTCTTCCATGTTGAACCAAAATCCTTTTATGTTGTCTTCATGTGTCATTCCTCCCTTGTGTTCATAGTTCCACAAGAATTTATGGAATGCTGTCAATTCTGAGCATGATCATATTATACATTATCTCTCATCTATACTGACCTTAGATCTATGGATCCGTTATGTGTTCTCTTTGTCTCGATTATTTATGTAGCTTTGTTCTGGAGGAAACCCCTTGTCAGTAGTTAGCTCTCTTGGGAAAATATCATTTGGCATAGGGTTTCCCAATAAGCTCTCATGCCTTTTTTTGAAAATATCATTTTATTCTACCTTAAAGGAAATCAATCCTTGTTGGTGTTAGAAATTAATTTAAGGTGGGGGCATACATTTTATTATGTTCTTCACTTTATTTCACACAATTGGAACTTTGTGATATGCTTTTGGAATATTGATCATATTTTGTAGTGCCTTATTAGAGTTATTTGAAGTACAATTCATGGTATGGTTGACATGAGAACTCACCTAGTGGATATTAAAATTCAGTATCCCTTGTGTGTTTTCATTTTCTACCCTTTGCAAAAACTCACCAGAGTGAATATCGAACTTCACTAGCCTTCTGGTACTTCTTATCAAGATCACCTAGTGAATATTAAACTTCATTAGCTTGTGATATGTTTTATTTATTCATGGTCATCTAGTAGATATTAGACATTACTATCCTATTATTTATGGATATCTTGGGTACATGAATCCTAGTAAGTATCTATGGATCTTACTAGTTTGTGATGTCATACCCCCTTTTTTACATGTTTTTATTATGTATGCATCATTTTTGCATCCGGCTCACATAATTATTTTATATTATGCTCATTTTTGTTTGTCCTTTTTTGTGTATTCTTTGTGTTTGATCATCTACTACATTGCATATTTATGTATGTCTGTTCCTTTTTCTTCTCATGTTGTTGTGTAGTAAGATCCTAAGCCTAGGGGCCAGTGCATCCCCTGGACCTAATGCTATCTTAGTTCTTTAATTTCTTGATAAATGAGCCCTTCTTGGCTTCTCCTTACTTAGTGTGATCATGAGAATAAGTTCATAATCTCACTAAGCTAGGGGATAAATTTACTATCATAAATTTTTTACCTCGATAATTTCACATTATGTTTAGCTCTCCCTTTGATGCATGGACCTAATTATGTTAATAACTTCCGATTTTAATTTTTTTTTTAGGAAATCAAATTAAAATTAAAAACTAATATTTAATATTCATTTAATGACATCAAATGCCTCAAAATTGGTCTACTATAGGGTTCCCACACCACTAACTAGCCTATTTTGGCCCAAATTTAAACCAATATTTTTATTGTCGATATTTTTTAATATTTGTAAATTTAAATTTATTTTTCGGCTCTTCAGAATTAATATTGTGGGAAACAAATAAATTTATATAAATATAAGTTCTTATTAATTCCATTTGGATATCTAGCAAAATCTAAGGGAATCAAGAGAAAAATTAAGCATCCTACAAGCAATCAAGGGTAGAATTAGTAGAATTATCGCAACATTATTTCAATCAAGTATCATGTTAGCAATGCATTAAGTTTTCAAGTAAGACCATTCATGTTTTTATGTTCAAATGTTTTTGAGTAATAAAACTTGTAGGTCCTTAAATCAATTCAATTTTCCTTGCATTCAAGATGTGTATTATGACTTTAGTCTATCAAGGAACTTAGATTTGAAGTGGTGAGTTGCAACACTTGTTAATTTTTCACTTGTTTTATATTTTTTATCCTCTACCTAGCCTAGGATAAGCACTCTTTACCTCATCATAGTCATTGTGGAGGTGGAAACACCAAAATGGGGTTTGAATTAGGAAAGGCCCTATACATAACAACCATTTCCCTCCTATCTTGTGTCCAGGTGAAGATCCAAAGAAAAGTTGGAAGGTGATTTAAGACCTAATTGCAAGATTCAACATTCAAGCATCTTCCTTCAACACATTAAGGAAAGTGGAATTATTTATCAATAGATAAAGTTCTAAAGATAATTCTAGGAGGATAGATCCTATAGACTATAACCTATTGAGAAATATTTAGAATTCCTAAAAGGAAGGATTTCTAGTCTAAATCACCTATGCCTATGTCTAAAATTAGTTTTAGTCCAAATTTGAATTTTAGGTTCCTCTATCTCTACACTTTGCTTCTCTATAATCTACTTCTAGGTATTAGCTCCATATTTTTCTATGATTCCATCAATTTTTGTAGGTTCATCATTAGCTTAATTCACCATCATTTCACACACTTCACTCCTAGATCAACTCTAACTTTTTTACCACAAACAAGGGGACCAACACGTTGATCAACCGTTTTGGCTCTTCCATTCATGATAGTAGCCAAGTGGTCTTTTATGACATCATTTTTGTGTCCCTTAATATGTAAATGGGTTAAAGGTGTGATTTAGACCCCAGATCCCATTTTTCCCTAACATAATTTACTTCCCTTTTTTGTTACTTGTTTGTCCTCTTCCTATTGTCTTGAACTATTTTTCTATTTTTTGGATATATTTTCTTCAACCTTTATAGAATATTGGTAAGCCTCCTCAACTATAGAAATTTTCAGCATACTCATTTAATCTTGAATATTAAATCTTAACCCAATTACATACATGAATACCTTCTCTCTATCCATTTTATGATGCCTAGATTTGATTACCATCTTGTAGAATTATTTTTCATAGTCTTTTACACTCATGTTCTTTTGTTTCAAATTGTGAATTTTATTGAATAGCTTCGACAAGAAGAAATAACCTTTTAGCAACAATTTATTTGCATCTTTATACAATTTCAATACCATTTGTAAAAAGTGCAACAATTTTGGACTTATTGGTAGAAATTGTAGAAGTAATTTTGTGATTCCTCTATCGGAAAAAAGGAGAAAAGGGTTAGAATTTTGGATTCGTGAACCAAATAATATCTGGAAGAAGATACCAAAAGAGAAAAATTAGAAAAATCAATGATAGCTCAAACTGCTCTACATGCTCAAAAGGATATAAAACTTGTGGATTATAGACAATGAATGTTCAAGTCACTTGAATGTAGGAAATATTAAGTTCATGAATTTTAATTTTTTTGATAGAGGTTCTATTACTCTTGAAAATAACTCTATTCCCAAGATTACTAGTAAGGGTACTTTGAGTCTTGATGGCGGTAGGGAAAATATTCATGATGTTTTGTATGTTTAACTTGATTAAAGCATAATATTTTTAGTTTTAGTCAAATGTGTGGCAAACATTACCACCTTTAATTTAGTACTGAAGGTTGTAAAATATCTATAAATATGGTACTAGAAAGTTGATTGTAGAAGGAAGAAAGAATAATAGTGATATATATCATCTCAGTGAATTGAATGGAAAAAACTTCCTTACTATATAGAGAGAAGAGAGTTGGCTCTGACATAGAATATTGGGGCACATGAATTTTGATGAAATTGTGAAGATCAACACAAAGGGAATGGTCTGAGACATGAAAAATATCAAGAAACCTCAATATACAAGTTGTAAACCATGTCATGAGGGAAAATAGACAAAATCCAAATTTCATACTAAGGAATATTCCACATCAAAGCCATTGGATTTGATCCATACAAATATATGCAACCAATGAGGATAAAGAGTTTACAAGGTGATAGGAATTTTATGATGCTTATATATGATTACACTAGAATGAATTGGATTACTTTTCTAAAAGAGAAATCAAAAGAATTTGAGAAGTTTAAAGCATTCAAATATTTAGTTGAGAAAGAAACTGGAAGGAAAATCAAGGTTTTGAAATTAGACAGAGGTGGAGAATTTAATTCTAACCAATATGATGTATTTTGTGAAGAGCATGGAATCAAGAGGTAATTCTCTACTCATAGGTCTCCACAACAAAATAGAGTTGCAAAATGGAAAAACTTGACTCTACAAGAGATGGAAAGAATAATATTGAGTCAAAAAAATCTACTAGATATGTAGTGGAGAGGAGCAACTCAGACTATAGTGTATAATTTAAACAAAGCTAAAATTTAGACCTAATTCTGATAAAACACCATATGAGATATGGAGAGGAAGATCGACTTCAATCAAACATCTTAGGATATTTGGAAGTAAATGCTAGACATCAAAAGAGATGAAGAAAACTTAGGAAAATTTTGATTCTAGATTTGATGAAGGTATTTTTCTTGGAACTATTCTATGACAAGTAAAGCATATAGATGTTACAAAAAGAGGCTAAAGAGGATTGTGGAAAGTGAAAATTTGTGATGATTGACAAGGTAATTCAATCTACCAACATTCTGAAAGTGGAAGATGATGAAGATTCAAAAGATGACTCTGAAAACACTGTTACAAAGACTTTGGCAAAGATATGTTCAAAAAAATCATTCTAAAGATCAGATTATAGGAGACAACAATAGTGGAGTCCATAAACAAAGAAGAATTTAGAGAGCAAATGAATAGGTATATTTTTAGCTATTATCAAATATTAAACCAAGTTCTTATAAAGAGGCAAGAAAAGAAAAAGGATGGGTAGATGCTATGCATAAAGAGGTATCTCAGATAAAGAAAAATGAAACTTGGGAATTGGTTCCAAGACCTAAATGCAAGAATTTCATTGGTAGTAAGTGGATCTTTATAAATAAGCTAAATGAAGATGGAGAAGTGATCCAAAACAAGGCCAAACTTGTGTGTAAAAGATATGCTCAGGTTGAAGGAATTTATTTTGAGGAAATATTTTCTTTGATAGCAAGACTAGAAGCTATCAAAATGTTTTTTCCTTTTCTAGGATTCAAGAATTTCAAAGTGTATCAAATGGATGCGAAGTCTAGATTCCTAAATGGGCAGATAGAAGATGGAGTTTACATTGAGCAACCAAAAGGCTTTCAATGCTCAAACAATCCATATTTTGTGTGCATATTGAAGAAGGCTCTTTATGGACTTAAGCAGGCTCCTAGAGCTTAGTATTCTACCTATTGGAAAAATATCTATAGCTCAGCAAGGGTTCTAGAGAGGCTGTGCGGATAGAAATTTGTAGATAAAAATAGAAGGTCATAAGTTGTTGATTGTTGTTGTCTATATTGATGACATTATCATTGATGAAAATAATGATGATATGTGCAAGATGTTTCAAAATGTAATGCATAGAGTTTTAAATGTCAATGCTTGGTGAATTATATTTCTTTCTTGGTTTATAGATTTCCTAATCAGACAAAAGAATGTTCATTTCTTAGAACAAGTATATAAAGTAAATGTTAAGTAAGTTCAAAATAGAAGAATGTAAAAAAGTAAGTACAACCATGGTTATCGAATGCAAGATGAGTAAGGATGATGAATCTAATCAAATAGACCAGACCTTTTATAGATCCATTATTGGTAGTTTATTGTATGTGATTGCATCTAGACTGGATATAATGTAGGTAGTTGGGATGGTAGCCAGATTTTAGAAAATTCCTAAGGAAACTCATGTCAAATCAGTGAAAAGGATATTCAAATATCTAGAGGCTACACTAGAATTTGGTTTATGATATCCCAAGAGTAAAAATTTCAGTTTGATTGTATACACAATGTAGATTGGGCAGGAAGCATAGGTGACTGGAAGAGCACAAGTGGTGGAGCTTTATTTATTGGTGACATTCTTGTATCATGGTTAAGAAAGAAACAAGATTCAGTTTCTTTATCTATTACATAAGTGTAATACATTGTAGCAACTTCATGTTGCAGCTAGGTGCTATGGATGAAATAAAACTTGAAGGAGATGAAGATTGAGTTTGATAAACCTATTTCCATTATTTCTTAATATACTAGTGCTATAAATATTTCAAAGGATCTGGTAATGCACTTAAGTAAAAAGCATATTTTAATCAAGTACCATTTTTTGAGGGAGAAGGTTGCAGAAAAGGAGGTGAAATGGAGTATGTTGAAACTAAGGAGAAAGTAGCAAACATTTTCACAAAACTACTTCCTAAGGAGAATTTTGAGTTTTTTTGGAAGAAGCTGGGATTTCTTGCTCCCTCTTCTTGAATCAAGAGGAAGTACTTGTTAAGTAGGATATTTTCCTTGTTATCACAAGGAGGCTTAGTGGTCTTGCATAACATTTCAAATGCAGTGTGGTATGGTACAATTTTAGGGGGAGTTGCAAAATGTTCCAGAAGTAGTGTGGTATGGACTTAGGGGAGTCTATCTAGGAAATAGGCTTTTGAGCTATGCAGAGTACAAAAAATGCAAAGGGACTATATTGACCTGTACAAATGATGTCAAAGGGTGAGAAATGGAAATCAAAATGAGGTGGTTTCAGATCTAAACATAGATTTTTCTTCATGTGTGGCCAATTTTTTTTTGTTTTCCATCAGTAACAAAGGGGGAGATTGTTGAACAAAGGTTGTAATTGATTTCAAAGGATTTTATTGTTGTCAAAGGTGTTCACTGATGTCAAGGAAGATCTTTAGGAGATCAGCGAGAATTAAATGTAACTGTACTATCATATCATTTTGAGTTGATGCAAAAGTATACATTGTTATCTATATTGAAAATTAAGTTGAGTATTAGGTGATCCCACAAAGTTGGTTTACAATTTCTGGGAGATTCTAATTTTTGCTGAAATCACATATTTTTAGAAAATATAATGATTTAAGCCTTAAAGATCCATTTAAAGCATTCCAATTGAAGAGGGATTCATCAAACTACCTTAGATCAAACCCCCTTGGATAGAAGCCCGCTAGTTTTAAATCATACCTATAACAGAGTCTCTTTACACCTATCAAAATGTTGATAAAAAAACACTTTTGATTTACCTTTTGGGGGATCAAATGAATTCATTTAAAATTTATTTTTTGTAATTATGTATTCCTTATTATAAGCTTCCCAAAAAGAATTTTATTATTAGATATTGAAGTCCTTGATCCAACAAAAAAAATTTGAATTTCGATACATACAAAAAAATTTATGTGTAATATGGTCTACCTATGTCTGAATTGTAATTGGTTTGACTTCAAACTTGATTAAGGAAAAATATTCAATAAAAACTATGAAACCAATTGGAAGCACTAGATATTGTAGTTACAAATCTAAATTCAAAAAAAAAAATTATCCTTCATGGAAAGAAATTTGTGTTATATTGTGAGCATCACTTCTTAAAAGTGGTGTTTACTAAAAAAATGTGTTATACGGTGAGCGCCACTTCTTAAAAATGGTGTTTACTGAAAAAAAAAAGTTAGTTTTAGAAGGAGATGGAAAAAGAAGTGCAATTTGATTCCAAAAAATTTGAAAAAAATATATTTAGAATCTATCGACAAAATGTCACAACTCACTAGTTTGCATCATCTCCAAATTCCTTAGGGTTTAGCCACTATAGGTGCCTGAAAGTGAAGATTTAGTTAGAAAAAATTAGTTGAGTGTCTAGTTTTGCCAAACATTGTAAACCAGTATTGTGGGATCACCCTATTGTTTTTAGTACCATACTACATCTATTCATGTTGACAAAAGTGATCTGGAAGTCCGATCTAGAATATTTTAGGATAATTACTCAAGGTAGAGAAATTTCTCTAGCAATACAATTATGTTCAATATTCCTTCCTGATGGTAAGTTTGGCTCTATGGTTTGAATGGAGAGTATGCCTACACATTTTTTATCTTATTCCAAACTTTTTTAAATTTTTTTTTAGTATGGAAGCACACAACATCATGTTCTTTTGGCGACAACAAATTTGATTTAGGACCGACCTATTACACATTTCATGTAATTTGAATTTAGGTCCACCTTATGTCATCCTGGTTAATTGTGAATCTCTAGACTACATGGAGTAGTTTTAATGTAATGTCTTGTATATAATAATCATACATTTATGTAGATGCATAATGTGAAATATAATTGAAGAGAAGTTGGTGAGTGAATATACAAGGAGATGGTTATGTGAGCTAGTGTTATTAAATGTGAGTTACATCTCAATTGTGTACCATCATAAAAAGATCAGAGAGAGTGTGGAAGAGTGTTTGAATAAATTTCAGACTTTTTGTAAGCTGTGTAATTAGCATTGAAGGTCCACAAACTTTATCAAATTGTAATTATGTAGGACAGATAGTGTTCTACTCATAGATCTAGTTTTTAGATCTTTGTATTGGAGATTTGTGTCTCCTTTAGGTTGGTGCCTACTTCATATTGTAAATTCCCTTTAAATTATATTCCTACTTTGTGAAGATGAATTTGGATGGAAGATCCAAGCAAACTATTCTCATTGTGGATTTTCCCATCTTGGGTTTCCATGTATATTTTTTGTTCCCTTGTGTAAATGTGTGCTCATGACAATTACTTATCTAGTAGTAGTGTAGATTCAAGTTTCATGTTGAGATATATGTGTTGAAGTTAAGAATTTTAAATAGGCTTGATCTATGGATTCACACTCCTTCTCTTAGTAGATTGCATGACCTTCAAAGTAGCATAATAATAACCCTATAAAAAATGCATACTCCACCCCCAAAACCTAATCAATAGATAAAACTCAAACAAGAGTTCATCCAAAGGTTTTGAAAATTAATTTACCAACATGCAAGAGGGATGACACCTAGAAGTTCACGGTACAACTTCTAATGTCATAGTCAAAGATGGGTCTCTAACGAGGTTGGAATATTCTCTTATTGTTTGTCATAGCTTTTCATTACTTTCCATAGTTGACCACCCAACTTAAAAATTGAATTTTGTTTCAATTATCTTCCATCTTACAATGCCATAAGATTATCTTACCAATCATAATGACAATTAGATTTTAAAAGGTTTTTTACAATTGACATATAAATAGCCTTTAATTCAAAGTAAAAATTTAAAAGATAAAATCAACAATACAAATTAATTTTAATAGATAATTTCTTTATCAACCTCCTAACTAATTTTATTCTCTACCATTTTATATTCCACATTCTAAAATATTTTCTTTGTAATCTTTACATTTATAACAAGTGTCACATAGTGGGAGTACTTGCTTTTTTAGTTTTGTAATTAATTGTAATTGTAATATTAAATGTAATTAGAATTATAATTCTAATAAATTTATTATATTTTAATTAATTATAAAATTATATAATTATAATTATAATTTAATTTATACTAGCTTGCACCTTGGCAAGGCACAAGGGTTACGCCGATAGGAGGGTATACTATGGTAGTGTATGGCCAACACAATATATTATCTTAAATGGTTGAAGTGGTGGAATATTTTAGCTCAACTGGACAAAGTACTTTTGTTGGTAGTTCATGATATACAAAATGCGTGCTATGAAAAGTCAAAATGTTGGGGAGCAATTTTGCAGTGGAACTTTTTTTGTTTTTGAAAAAATATACAGTACAATTGTTGGTGTTTGAGGGTGAGGGGCTACGATATATGCCATTTGGCTTCAAGGCCTGCAAAGCAAAAGGAATGGAATGGTTAGCTGGGAATATTTTTTGTTGACATGTACAATGATTGCTCCATGTGCAATTTATTATAACACTAATAAAGGGGAAATATTTTTTTTTGCCAATAAAATTAAAAAGTTACTCAAAGGACATGCACATTGTTGACGGCATGTTTAGTTTTGTAAAAGAGAAATTGTTGATATAAGAAGAAGTAGGAGCGACGTGAGGGAGAAAGGGTAAAGAGTTGTGTACCTTGGCTTTTTAGAGATAGTTGTTGTAATCGGGCTTCCTCTTCTTTTCTCATAATTGTGTATGGGTGGTTATGCATTTTTGAGTATCTCTCAAAGGAGAACATTGGCTGAATACGAAGGTTGTTCAATGATTTCACTCTGGATATAGCTGTAAATGTTAGTCCTTGTCGTTCTATTTTTCCAATGTCGACAGTTGCTCTGGCAAGCGTTAGGCCTTGGGATTTGTGTATGGTAATAGCCCATGCCATTGTGAGCGGAATTTGTCTACGGCTGCCCAATGATACAGGTACTATTGGTAAACTTTTGGGGTCCTTTTCATTCCATGCTGGCCCACTATAATTATCGATCCTTGCCACTACATAAAGTGGAACATCTGGTGGTCTGGAACCAAGGCTGTAAACTATCTCAACAACTTCACCTAGAGCTCCATTTACAAGGCCTGCATGTGTCCATATGTTGGTTGTCAGCATGATGCGTTGCCCTCTACAAAGCAATACATGCTTTTCAAGTTGTTCATCAGTAGTTGCATTATCTGCTTCAGTCCTGCTGGTAGTTGCAGCACTTATTGCAATTGGACGGTTTAACAATTTTAACATTCTTCTATTGTGAAGTCGAACTAAATCATTGGTAGCAAATAAGTGCATTGAATTGTCGAACATTTCTTTTTCGGTAGAGGTGAGATGCTTGTCTGTGCGTGTTTGTAAAAGTTCCCAATCCTCTTGTGATGCTTTTGCATTGCATATGTTTTGCAATAGTTGACGGAATTGCCATTGTTCTGGAGTCTCACCTTGTTGATGAAACACTGTGTCTAAGGTGACAACGGTCGTGAACAGGTCCCATAGTGTTTTTGCATTTGAGTGTGATGTGTAAATAGGCTTGTCCATTACAGGCGGGAGCTGTGCAAGGTCACCAATCAGGATTATTGACACCCCACCGAAATAAAGATGTTGTCGATGCGGGAAGGCCTCACGTAGTCTTGCATCTATCTTCAGTAGCAACTTTGGTCCTATGAAGCTCATCTCATCAATCAATATATATCTTATGTGTTTCATCTCTTCCTGAAATGTTATTAATGATTGTCCTTGCAATGGGTGCATTTCTTTGACAGGGATTCGAAGCATTGAATGTATAGTTGATGCATGTATATTAAATGCAGCAACCCCTGTAGGAGCCAATGTGAGTAGCTGGCTTTGCTGGTGCATATTGTAACTATCAAGTGCTTTTCTTATTCGAGCAATCAAGTATGATTTCCCTGTACCTGCTGTCCCTTGAATAATCATGTACAATGGTTTATTTGAGTGATGCTTGCTATGGTTGATAATATGTGTGAGTGCTAGTTTTTGTTTGGAAGATAATGTATAGTTTGGGACAACATACTTACTTGGAGCATGCCTTTCATGGCTACATGTTTTTTTCATGTTTATGAATTGTGTGGCGATTTCGTGAAGTTCCTGGGGCACTGCAAGTTGTTCCCATTTATAGCTGCTATCAAACTCACGCCTGCCAAGCAGGTCAAGCTCATGTACATTGATATTGTTTGAGGGGCCCATTTGCGAAAATAATTCCCATTCATTCATTTCAAGTATGCCCCTTGTGTCCACCTCAATTTCGCTATCTGATTCTGCATCGCTGGTGTTTTCGTCTGAGGGGGCGGTGCGGGGGACATGCCATACATCATATTTGGATGCATTCATTTGCTTCCAATTTGCAAGTATTGTATCCTTAGTTATCCCTATGTCAATTTCAAAGCTTCGGAAGTGCTTGTACAGTAGAAGCTCACTCCAACAAAATGTTTCAAACTGGTCTGAGTCCTCGTTTGGGATGGTGTAGAACTTTGGGAAAACATTGACAATCGCTTTGACCTTTCTTTCTTTCCACTTGCATCCCTTGCGACTCGCAGAGTACGTGAAAGACCGTGCAGATTCAAGTAGCGTTGTTGTTTCCAAATCTAGAGGTCGATTAATGTACGAATGAAGGTAGCTAGGCTGTAGATGGCTTTCATGTGGTCCTCTTGCTATTCGATGGAACATTTTTTGGCCAACATTCAAAGACGTAAACGGCCGATTACAAACAATAAGCGGAAGTTTTTGAAGCATATGGCATGTTTCTTGTGCTCCAATATCACGCTCTGCCACGATTTCTGCCATGAACTTTCGGTATGCTGCAAGGGCCGGGACATCTATTTTTTGGGTTGCAGATATTCGTGCTAGCATATCAGTACAAGTCTCAGATGCTCTCTCTGCTTTTGATGCATATTTGGCAATGTATTTCAAAACAACTGCTCGTGAAATGACAGGCTGACAATCTATGTTGGCTCTCCATATTGAAATCATTTCTGGATTGTGTATGTTTAGCCTATCATCATTCCGTGCAGGTTCATATTGTTTCATCCCACAATTGTCACATGATAGTGTAGATATAAGTTTCTCTTTCCATGGAGCTTTGTATCGACACTCTAGTTTTTTCCCTTTCTTTCGCAAGCATGTCCCCTCTCTACATTTTGTGTGCCTCTGGACATGATTGATGATCTCTTCGTAGTCATGAGAGGGGTCTGTAGCAAATATACCTGTTGTGTCGAGTAGGCAAGGATCATCTTGGAAAGATCAGAAAATCAAGTTGTCTCTTGCTGATGCAGAACGGGGGTTCCAAGCACTGACATACTTGTCAAAGAATTTCCTTGCCTGTTCAACAGCAACACTATCATCCCAATCAAGTATATCCATGTTTGGTGCATCATGGAGCCAAAGGAAACCATGTACATGTGCGGTGCCGCGGTGCTGCCACTCATACCTGTACCAGTAATCTTTTGTGTTGAGGAGTTTCTCAATAACCTCTTCACGAAACATTGTGAATCATTGATGCAAGTATAATTATGTGGTGTGGGGGTTGTTGACTACATTTTCTAAATGCTGTTTATTTGTTTGCATTCCTATCGGTACACCATCTGAGATCAAACATTGCAGGTCCGGCCACTTTGTGTCAGCTGCACTTAATGTGAAGAATAGAGTGGGAGACCCTATTTGGCTGATCATATTTGTTAGCTCAGCACGACACTTGTTCCAATATGGTCTTGTACCCCGCATTGAAGAGCCAAAGTGCATGAGCTCTTGAGCTAATTGTGTGTCAGGTAAGTTTTTCAAGTGTGCTCGGAGGTCCTCAATAGTGGTTGGCATGTTTTCTTCTGCATTTTTTTTAATGAAAACTGCAGCAAGCCCCTGGCTACGATGGCGCATCATAAGATTAAGCATGAAATATCAGAACCTTGGATGCCTTCCAAATCTATGGTCATGAAATCTCATTAAGTGGAGTGCATACTCATGCATCTGTACTTCCCTAATTCGTGGTTGCATTTGTAGTGCAACTCCAGTTGGAAAGAGTGTTGGAAATGCCATATCAAGCAACCCCTCAGTATTGTATTCATTTATTGGCGATGAGTTTATTTCAGGCCAGTCTATAATGTTGTTAGTGTTGTCGTCAAGGTCTAATGTTTTCTTAATAATTTCTAACTCACGGCATCTATTTGGAAGTCTAGCCATAAATGACGATGTGTGTACTGTGCTGTGTTCAATATCATCCCCATCAGAGTCAATTTCATTATTTTGAACCACCATGTCTTCACTGGTTTCAACGGTGTGTAGCATATTCATTATGTTTGTTCTTGCTTCAGGAAATTGCTCTAAGTGCTCAAAATTAATTGCAACATCATGATAGTATGGGTCATATTTGACTTTGTATTGCAACGCATCTCTGATATGACTTCTACTGACATAACAATCATAATAATGACCTTCTACATGTAATCTTCGAACTATGAGAACATCCAACTCTTGTATTCTTCGTGGAAGAACTTTTGAAATGTCGGTGATATCTTGTGGGAAGCTGATCGTGTGGCCACTATATCTATACTGGCCTCCAAGAGTGTGGGTGACTTGTAGTACTGGGCTGACTCTGGCAATGAGCATTTCCTCCACTTGGGTGAGTCTTTTCAAAACAAATGGTTGCTCTCCTGGGTCCATGTTGTTGAGTGCAGAGAACCGATGGATGCCTCTCTCAGCGAAACATCTTTTACACGTTGCATTAGAACCTGATGAATGGACAAGCATGCCTGGGTAACATTCCTTGCATACAATGCATGTTTTTCGGTTGGACAGTGCATCTATTCTCTGACGAAATTTTTTCATTGCCATCATGAAGTTATCATTGTCGTTGCATATTGTTCCATGTTGATGTAGGCATGTTTGTTTCTGTAAAGAGCTATTGTGCTTTTCTGCATTTATTTCCTCTCTATGACGCTTATAGTAAGCTCGACTTCTCTCACAGTCTTGCATTCTTCAGGCTTCTGTTTGTTCGGGGCTATTTTGGCTCTCATGCAATCTTTTTTGTCACCTTCGAGTAGCTATCTCTTCTCTATGGCGAGCATAGTAGGCCCGATTTCTTTCTTGGTTTTTTTGTCTTCTTACCTCCTTATTATATGGGTCACTTGCATTGTTCCCTGTTGAGGAGTCTACCATATGTGGGTCTGGACATAGCAGGGTAGATCAGGAATACGAGCATAGCAAAACAAGATGAAACCAAAATGCTTGCATAGCAAAAATGTAGATGAAAATGTAAAGATACTCCTCATTGGTTCACGAATGCATGTTGCAATACGAGAAAGAACAAAATTTGGAGGTAGTAGACAAAGGTGCATCTGTAAGCTTGTAAATGAACATGGGCATTTTTTTTGAATAAAGGAAAACAATATTTTACATATTTGTATCCATTTAAAGGCATTAACATGGTAGTTTTTTAGATAAAAAATAAATTGACATAGTTCTTTACAACATGAGTTTTTTTTTGCGAAGCATACCATCCATAGTCATACTACACTTGTAAAGAGAGCGTGGCAACTATATTAGGCTATGTAGTATGGCTACAGCGATCCTTAGAGTTGCACAACCAGCTCTGGTACAACATCGGGTTCAATGGGGGGAGAAGCCTTTACATTGCACATTTCTTGGATATTTTTAAGCAAAAAGCTATTCTCTTCAATGTAATCTAGTTGTTCGACCCTGGCAATGGTTGCTTTTAAGCGTTCCTCTGCATTGTACATTTCAAGGTTACAACGCAGTGTGAATACATAATGTTTGTTCAAGACACTCTTAATCACCTCCTCCACATTTCTATCAGCAGCTTGATCAAATTGTAGATTGTAGAGTTTGTCTGCAGGCATGCCCATGAGTTGTGTCGCCCCTTCGTCGAATGCGATTGCCCATATTATATTTGTGTGGTCCTGCAACTTGACTTGAAGTATATATCTATAGTCACAGGTGTCAATTATTGCATTACATTTTCCACAAAACCACTTTCCATCATTTGTCTGCGATAGTCTTTTCTTACAAGGCTTGTTACTTGAGCGGGAAGGGCATGTTGGATAACAGAATGAGTCAGTTTTTATGAATCGTGTTGTTGCCACCAACATGCACTGTAGAGGGTGTGTTGTATTTCGAGCCTCTTCACGAATGGCATTGATCGTAAGCCTTCTAGTAGGTGGGGGCATGTGAAAGGAGCTAGTAGACAAAGCCTGAATTGTACTGTCTTTTTCTTTGAACCATGTTTTAATCCGTTCTGACTCTTCTATTTGAGGGTCTATCGATAGTCTTGTAGTGGATGAGGTGTTGATCACCTTTCCATTGAATTCAGACACATGACCATTCCTAATTGCGAGAACTGGAGATTCACGCATGAGGTATTTCTCTTGCAGCTGTGCACCCTCCTTTTCGGCGGACGAGCCCCATAAAGTAACATTTATATTTGTGTTGGACATGTCAATAATTGTTAAAGTCCGTCGTGTGACCTCTGTCCCATCTCTTCTCCTGATGGTGGTGCATGGATGTACACAAGTGACAATTCCAATTGCATCAACATTTGAACCGTTGCTTTTGCTCATCAATGCATTGAGGGGTGTGAAAGAGAATTGCTCTTTAGGGATGGAATCATCATCTTCACAGAGGGAAACCCTTGAGTCAGGCATAAGAGAAATTTCCAACCCACTATTAAGCTTGTTATAGACTCTATTAGCAGGTCGAACCGTGCCTCCAGACAATGTGTATGTAGCTCCTGCGATAATTTTATCACAATGGGTGTGAGCTGCTTCATTGAAGCATGTCACACGTGTCTCTGTTCCTTCACAATCTATGATATCAAAGGTGAAGATATGGCCACTTCCTTTCTGTGTGGTGTAGCTACGTATTTCAGATTTCACAGTTACACGACCTTTAACAGTCCACCTTGGCTGAAATGGATTCAAGTTTTTGATAGGCGTTATTGTCAATGGTGCCTCCTTCGGCAGGATCGGGTTGACACCAAATAGGAGACGTCGAGGAGGCAGTCTTTCAGGAAGGCAAGGGTTTTTTGAAGATGTGGCCAAGCAGAGGATTCTCCTATTGAGCGCCCAAGTTGTTGAAGGTCTTCTGTGCATAGGAAAACTGGCTCCCCAACAATAGCATGTGTTGTGTGCACAATTTCAAGGTCGACAATAACAATCCACCTTAATATTTAAAGCAAGACAAAGTATAAGTAACAAAATCTAAGAGGAGAGTAGGTCTCACTTATTCTTGTGCGATATAGAAATTAGTTCATAAACATACCGTGTGCTACCTGTTTGAGGACAACTGTATCTTTTCAATTGCACGATGGAGCTAGGTGCAAGCACATTGGATTCTATGAAGGAGTTGTACTTAGTTGGTAATGATGCTTTGTGCTTGTGCACACCATCAGAGATTTCCAACCTATATCGATTGATGTGTGTATATTCGAAGCCAAAACTTGAGATAGCTATGACTTGGACATGAGGTTCCAAAGCGACATTTCCTCCATGCATCAATCTAATTGCATCTGGAGTCAATAAGCTTGCCATGGTGCAAGGCAAGGAGAGGATCCTGCAGAAATGTATTGGATGTAAGCCGATTGTGTGAAGAAGTCAATAGAACAACCCTTCCAGCAAACTACATCAACTTATTGGTAGATAAAGTCGAGCAGTCAAAAAAAGATTCAAGGAACTAAATTGAAACGGGTGCAAGTAGCAACACAGCTAGGGGAAAGTCAGTTATGCACATTTTTTTTATAAACATCTACCTCATTATGTGGAGCAAGGAAAGGGAAAATAGACACTCTCTATGCAATTTACCATCAGCTATACTAATTTTTAGTCAGTTGCATACATGGAATATGTATAGTTTTGATTGCAATAGCTCAAAGATGCATCTGTATAGTTCAATTAGAATAGATTGAAGATACATGAAGCGAAGAAGACAAAAAATTAACGCGTAGAAACATCGAGTCAATTGCCATATTGGTAGATGCATATGTACAATGGAAAGGACCAAAGGAAAAAGTAGTAGAGTGGGGGGGGAAGGAGTTGTACATTCTTTCCACTGCATAGTAGATTTTCCAACACCAGATATAAGGTTTAACTACTTTGTTGTGCTAGGAAAAAAGAAGGGGTCAGATGATTAGCAGCCATTGTATACATTATATATCGAGAGGAAAGCCATGCTGCCCATCTTTACAAAAAATCGTAAGTCGATGTTGTCGTGTTGTGTCAAAAGCAAAACCATTATCCCCAACACCTCAAAAAAAACAAGTAGCTATCTTAAGCAAGCTATTTACAATCTACTTTATGTCTGCTAGGAGTTTTAGAAAGTCTTCCTTAATCCTAGTACCATTTCCCATTCCATACAATGCATCATACTTCATTGCTCGAAGGAAGTCGCAGTACGCATCAAGAACAAAATAAGTTGTATGGAATTTTTGGACTGCCTGTTGCACCATCTCGATGTCATGGTTTTCCACTTGGAAGGGTTCTTCGCATGTCTTCTTAGCATCTTCAATAGTGTCTTCACAACCTCTCACAATGTTCTCTGCGAGGACTGCAACGTTGCTTTGGTACACGCCAGGCCAAATAACAGAAGAAGAGTCTGAAGGTGAGGGAGGACCAGCATTAGCTTTTGATCCTGTAATGTCTCCCTCAGACGAGCTGCTAGATATCGTGATAATGTCTGCTGGTGGGTGAAAGTTTGCCATCACCTGGGGAGTTTCGTAAGAGGAACATCTTTAAGTAGTTGATAACAATAAAAGTTGCATGTGTGTGATTTGTAAAAGGACATTTGGAAATGGGGTGGGAACATGACAACCATAGTAGAAACAAAATCTTCATCGAGAAATGCTTTGAAAATGAAATAATGATTCTCTTTATGAGCATGCTTGGAATCAATGAAGGGAGATATTTTATTAGTTCAATCAAGTCATATATTTGTAATTAGATGAACAAATAAGAATTAGCATTTTTAAATAGAAATAAAATTATTCTATCTAAGGAACAGATTATAAGTTAAACAACAATTTTTAAAAAATAGCATACAGCAATATAGAAACATACAAATTCCCTTATATGCATAACCAAGTTCAACAAATATAAATATAGATTAAAATTAAATTCAAAATCCATATATATAACTATTATAAATTCATACACACTAATTTTTTTTTTGTTAAAACCTAGAGGATATAAAGTGATGTAATTTATGGGAGAAGAATTGGCTACCCAATAATTGAACATGTGAAAAGTTTATGAGCATCATTCATTTACCCAATTTTTCCACACATATCTAAACACCATGAATAACAATATACTACTTAGGAAATTAGTAATCCATCAAGTAAATATTTGACAAAAAACCATGAACCAACCTGTCGGTATACGACAAGTACTCCTATGAAGGTACTTCGTTGGGGAGAAAACAATAAGGGAAAGTACTCTACCCAGGGCAAGGAATTCAATCTTCACAATAGAGAATAGTAAAGGAGGCCCCTTTGCTTAACATTTGTAAGGCACCAACCAAGTGACCATAAAACAAATATTTATAACCAACTACACTATTTCCCATAATACTATTTACCTGAAGCCATCAAATAATAACCATTAAACCAAGGAATGCACTAATATGGGAAAAAGTGATGCAAAAATGATTAAAATGATCTTACATGTTTGATGGTTCTAAAAGAGGTGGAAAAGAAGTTAAACCATCTTACAATGTACTTCTATTTTAGTTTGCCATCACCTGGGGAGTTTCGTAAGAGGAACATCTTTTAGTATTTGATAGCAATAAAAGTTGCATGTGTGTGATTTGTAAAAGGACATTTGGAAATGGGGTGCGAACATGAAAACCATAATAGAAACAAGATCTTCATCGAGAAATGCTTAGAAAATGAAATAATGATGCTCTTTATGAGCATGCTTGGAATTGACGAAGGGAGTTATTTTATTAGTTCACTTAGTCATATATTTGTAGTTAGATCAACAAATAAAAATTAGCATTATTAGAAAAAGGGGTAAAAATATTCTATCTAAGGAATGGATTTAAAGTTAAACTACATTTTTTAAAAAATAGCATACAGCAATAAAGAAACATACAAATTCCCTTATATGCATAATCAAGTTCACCAAATATAAACACAGATTAAAATTTAATTCAAAATCTGTATATATAACTATTATAAAATCACACACACTATTATTTTTTAAAAAACCTAGAGGATATAAAGCGATGTAATTAATGGGAGAAGAACTGTCTACCCAATAATTGAACATGTGGAAAGTTTATAAACATCATTCAGTTACCTAATTTTTCCACACATATCTAAACACCATGAATCACACTATACTACTTAGGAATATAGTAATCCATCAAATAAACATTTGACAAAAAAACATGAAGCAACCTCTTGATACACACAAGTACTCCTATGAAGGTACTTTGTTGGGGAAAAAACAATAAGGGAAAGTACTCTACCCATGGCAAGGAATTAAATCTTCACAATAGAGAAGATTAAAGGAGGCCCCTTTGCTTAAAATTTGTAAGGCACCTACGAAGTGACCATCAAACAAATGTTTATAACCAACTACACTATTCCCCATAATACTATTTACCTTAAGCCATCAAATTATAACCATTAAACTAAGCAATGCACTAATATGGGAAAAGTGATGCAAGAATGATTTAAATGATCTTACATGTCTGATGGTTCTAAAAGAGGTGGAAAAGAATTTAAGCCATCTTACAATGTACTTTATTTTTTTTGTATTTGATTATACACCTAAATGATTAGATGACCTTATGTTAACAAGGCATTTCTATATTGAAACATAGCACCTTCAAGACTTTAAATTTAAGGAACTTTCATGAAGAATCTCATCATAGTCCCAAAAGATGTCATTTCTAATGTAGTTGCTAAGAAAATATCTGTATCTTCAATAAAACCATATTTGTTGGATGAAATTGTATATTTGAAAGAGTTGGTCTTATTTTTGCAAATCTTCAATGAGCAAATATATTTATACTTATTTGAAATAGTTGCTTTTATTTTTTCAAATTTGTAACGAGTAAATGTATTTATACCATGAGTATTTTCAGAAAGAGAGTTACCTTTCAAAATTAATTTGAAAATATAAAGGATATAATGATGTGTATAAAAACAGTCCGACAAGCATAAAATGATTTTGTATAATACAGGTCATATAATGTGTAAAATGCGATCCAAATTTAAAATTTCAAATACGTAAAGGTGCATAGAGATTATTATGTGCATATTTCAAGATGTATGCCTATTAAGCATTAATATATATACACTATATTAAATAAATAGTAATGTGTGAATTAAAATGGAAATCTGGAAAGATGTGCTGGCTATATGTCTCTATAGACCCTTTTTCCCAATTCACTTTTAGTCGTGAAAATCTAAATGACAATATATAGTGGATGAAGTATTTGGAATTAACAATAACGTTATTTGGGAACTATAATAGTAATTGTATTGCTAATCCACCAATTAACAATAACAGTATTTATTGATAGTAATGTTATTAGTATACCACCAATTAACAACAACGTTTTTTATTTATGAAATAATATTACTAAATATAATGTGTACCATTAATTGTATCCCATTACTATACTACCCTTTTTTTTTGTATTAATTACAAATTTCACCACTATAATTATTATTAATTCTTTCTACGATAGTACGAATATTTTACTCAAAAGTCAAATATTCCTTAATACCAAGATTTCACATTTT
>VDFB02370513.1:0-33528 GCA_007258455.2 Sequoia sempervirens | reverse complement strand
CATTGCAAACATTAATAACTAAACATGCATTATGTCTATATTATGTATGATCATTGATAACCTACCTTACTGACTAAACTCGAGACAACTCCAAGCTTGTCTCAAAAATTTACAAATTTATCAGGCCCAAGCAATTTAGTCATTAGATCTACAGCTGTTCCTGAGTTGCACAGTAACAAAAATAAGTGCCCTCCCTAAACACCAGATATCTAGTGATGATGAAATGCTAGGTTCTTCACTAACTTAGAAACACTCAATTCTTGCAGTGGTAAAGAAAATGTGAATGGATCAAACTCGAAGTCATAGAGTAATCTTTGCAACCATATGGCCCCCCAACCTGCACTAATGGCTACCTTGTACTCTAATTTAGTGAAAGACAAGGCAACTATATACTGGAGTCTAGTTTCCCATGAAACAATTCCTATATTCATGGTAAAAATAGCCTCGTGGATCTCCTTGTGCCAACAAAATTGACCCAATCAGTCTATGTATCCTGACAACCCAAACCCTGAAGACTATGGTTACATATTGCAAAAGTCAACTATACCTTTCATATATTAGTGCTCGTATTGCTGTTTTCCAGCAGACAAATTCCAATTGTCACAAGAATTGAGAAAGATAGCTGATAACAAAATATAGAACTGGTTGAGTGGATGAAAGATGGATCAAATTGTCCACCAACTTAAGGTTGACTTGTTGAATTAGCATGTCCTGAAATTTTAAACAAAACCATCTTGAATTTCTCCCAAAGATCTTTGGTATATTTGATTTGAGAGACAAAGATTGCATGATCAATTTGCCAATACTCCAAACCTAAGCAATATTGTAGGAGGCCCAACGTTGAGAATAAATTTGATTTCACCTTCTAAATACTAAATAGCATTGGCCCTACAGCCGATGATCACTAAAACATCAATATAGACAATAAGAATCACAATATCATTACCATAGCTTTTGTCATAGAGATTAGAAATAAAGAAACTTCTTCCCAATCTAGAATATTGTAAATGTTGATTGATTCTTATATGCCAAGATTGTGGATCCTAGTTAAACTCATGCAAGGACTTGACCACCCTCCACACTAGATGTCCCTTTCCTAGCACCTGGAACCCTTCTGGTCGTACAGGAGCAAAAATTTCCAAATCAAGAAAACAGTCTTTGCATCCATCTAATATACTTTCTGCTGAGTGCCAACTTAAAAGAGACCATTTGGACAGGAGCAAAAATTTCCTTGTAGCCAAATTTCTTCTCACTGCTTATAGCCTTAGGCAATGAGATGGGAATGCTACTCATCCAAATTACCATTTGCCTTGCTTTTTATGATATACATCCATTTGCCTTGCTTTTTATGATATACATCCATTTGTCTTGGCTAACTAGAGGTAACTCCACGAGCACCCAAGTTTGATTCTTCATTAGGCCATCATACTCAACTTCAATTGCTGTTTCCCACCTTGATTGATGTTCTGCTTCAAAAATTGTGGCTGCTCACTCGAATGCTCCTTACAACCAACAAGTTGCTATAACAACCTTCTAGGTCAAGCATTTAATTAGGGCAGTTAACCTTCCCACACATCCTGCAATGTGGTATAATACCACTTGGGCCTTGTTTTCATTGAGGTTGAGATGCCAGAGTAATACCTCCTAAAGCATCACTCTGAATCCAAACTGGGCAGTTAAAACTAATGTGAGACTACAGACATGAGAAAATCATCTTAATGTATACCCCCTTGAAACTGATGCTCCTAGAATCATTTAATCAGGATGGCAACAAAAAATAACACCAGAACTAGCACCAAGTATATTATTCGATACTCTGTGTTGGTTAAAACTATCAATATTATCTCAAGAACTAGAAAATAATGGCTCAACCTCGTTTATTTGCACATCCCTCCTAACTGTGACTTTGTTAGCGCTAACATCAATAAGTTTGTAAGCCTTTGATTGTTCATTATATCCAATAAATACTTATTTCCTATTCTTAGCATCCAACATTTTCCTTTTTATTATCCAAAAGCATAGCATATGTAATAGAACCAAAGACACAGAGGTGTTTTACCTTTGGTTTTTGTCCAAACCATGTTTCCTCAGGCAGAATCTGCAACAGAGCTTTTGCAGACTTCTATTCTGCAGATATACTGTCATATGGACACTCTAGAGGCCATCGTTAATGTAGTTCCTCCTTTTCACAATACCATTTTGCTACAAGGTATAAGGAGTCAAGATTGGCTCCATCTCCCTTTCTTGACTCAGTATTATTTGAGTTGAGTAGAAATGAACTCTCCTCAATTATTGGAATTGAGATTTCTAATGTGCTTAACAGTCTCATTTTCTACCAATGCTTTGAACTTAACTACATTACTAAAGCATTCAAACCTGAATAAAATAAACCCATATTTTCCAACAAATACCATCGACCAAAAACATAATAAATTGCCCTGATGTTGTTGATAATTTCAAAAATGGCTCACACTAATTGACATGCATGAGATCAAGAATCCCTTTGGCCCACACTTCCAATTGGAAATAGCTCGCTCTCTTCCATTTTATAGCAAAACACACTAAACATGCTACCTTTTCATAGTGGAAGGCAAAACACGATCCATGTCAAATGGCCATGCCTATCATGCCAAAAAATGCTAGTGCTGTCCTCCACTATAAGGATGCAATTTTACCATTTATGCTCCCCATTGTCTATAGAAGGTACCTAGACAGTGACAACCCAAAAAGGATCTATACCATTTATGCTCCCCAAAGGCTCACCTATATGGATTAATGTGGGTCAAACTGGATCTTTGATTCAAAATGCACCCTCTCTTTTGCGAGATTGGATGAAATATTAGGTAAACTACAAGATGCATAGCTCAAATCATATTGAGGCATGCTATACCTAGTGTTAAAGAAAGTCGCAAATGTGGCTTCCCAAGTTTTGGATAAGAAATCAAAGGACTATTGTGTTAGTAAGGGGATTAAGATCATTGGAAAGATGGGTCATAGAAAGATCAGGGCAGTTTTTCAAAGAGAATCAACCCCTTTCTAACCAATTTGAAGCAAATCCTACAAAGCTTTAGTGTGTCTAAGGGAAACTACCCTGCAGTTTTTCAAAGAGAATCAACCCCTTTCTAACCAATTTGAAGCAAATCCTACAAAGCTTTAGTGTGTCTAGGGGACACTACCCTGATAGACTTCCTCAAATTGCCTTGGACCAAGAGGCTGGTCAATTGCTGCAAAATACACCTTGCTTATAGGAAATACTATGCTTGCTTGTAGATCAGATGTCTATAGGAAAGTTTGGGAATCCCATGCATGCCCAAAAGCTGAAGTTTTTGTGTAGTAGTTTTGCAAGGTAAGATTTTGCAAGAGATCATCAGAAGAAGAGGGGATTTTCTGGTCCAACTAAACGTGAACTTTTCCCCAGCAAATCACATTCTACTCAATTGTATAAGGTATAGCTTGGTCTAGTTGGTATGGTTGAAACGAAATAAATAGATCTTCCATAATGCTAGGAGAACCTATGAGGAGGTTCAAAGAGATGTAAAGAGGTCCCTTAACGAAATAATGCATACCTACAAGCATATGAAGAACGAGGACCTAGACCCTAAGGAGTGGAAGGCATTTGGTTTTTAAGGTGAAATCATAGAAGTTAGGATTGGTGCAATCACGGTTTGAACAAGTCCCTTAAGGATATAATATTTACCTACAAGCATATAAAGAAAGAGGACCTAGACCCTAAGGATTGAAAGACATTTGGCTTTTAAAGTAAAATTATAGAGGTTAGGATTGATGAAATCATATTTGAGGGTTCAGTTAAGATTCAAGAACCATCCAACCATGCAGCCAATACAACTAACATTGAGAAGGTTCACATAGCAGAATTAAATAAGATAGCAAATAGAATGGCACGATAATTTTAACAATCAATAGCCTTACCGCATGTGCTTACAACAGATAGAGCCCTCAATCTTCAACATACTACAGGCACAATCAATGTGTGGACTTCAATTACATGAGTTATTCCCTTTTGATAACATCATATGCTACTAAACTAGAAATCAACGGAACTGTCTTCCAATGTAGAATGAATAATTCTCAAATAGTAACTGCAAGAAAATAGAATGCTATGCACCAACCAACAAGGTGGTTCAATGTTTAATGCACAATGAAACATATAGATGGATCCCTTCTAGGATGAATGCAAAAAGATGTAAGCATGGGACCTCAATGAAATTCTAATCCAAAACCTCCCTAGGATTAGTAAGCTTTTAGTTCTCCAAATGTTGAGCTAAGATACAAATGTTTGACATGTGACTCTTTAAGCTTTTCTTTAAGCAATTTGGCAAGCCCTATCAAATGATCTAGTGATAAAACACGTGGAAAAGATGTGGCATGCTCAATTATGATGTAATGATAATCTAATATTATTTTTTTATATAGATTCATATGTGGTGTTGCACAACAAGATTATTGCATAAAACTATGTTGTATTGAAATGATAATTTGAACAAGAATATGCCTCTTTAGTAGAAATTGTCTTTTGCAGTAAGAGTATGATGACTATGACCTCTGGAAACCTACGGAACAAAACAAACATTAAAGAAATTGGTTGACACAAGATTACTCTTAGATGACCTCTGGAAACCTACGGAACAAAACAAACATTAAAGAAATTGGTTTACACAAGATTACTCTTACACCCTATATACTCCTATATTAGACAACCCAAGTAACTAAAACGTGAGTCCCTCGCTTTGGGACAACTAAAGGAAACTTAAAACAGTTCAGCTCAACTATAGATATACATGTTGAATCTTCAATTGGCCTTACTTTCCATTTCAACAAATATCCTTTATAATTCTTGTTTCTAGTGCTCTTTCCAACTTTATTGTCCAATATCTTCTCAATCCCATCTTGTTGTTTGGCATCTCTTTTCTATGCTCCATTGATCCTTTATTCTTGTACACTCCTCCATTATACTCATAAAAATTAGTAATGTTAACCAATGGGGATACCTGAACTTTCAAGCAATCAACTTCATATGCATTTCCAAAATCAAACTTCTTAATGATCTTACAACAACCAAATTTCTTCATCTTCAATTTGTTACATATACATTGTGGATATCTCTCCTTCCTCAAATAAACCATTACCTTCTCTCCTACATTGTACTCTTTATGTCTCCTATATTCCTTCTTACACTTAAAATCCATCCTTTCCAACTAAATCCTTACCTCATCATTCAATACCATCTTGTGATTTGTGAATCCTTCTATTTCTACACTTCTCTTCTCCTTGTTACTAATGTCACTCAACTTTGATACATTTATTAGATTACTACCAAACAATCTCAAATAGTGTTCTTCTTATACTCTTGTTCATTGAATGATTTTAAGCAAACTTCATCTATGCTAAAGTCCCATATCCAAATTACCTATTCTCTCTCTTGCTAAACATCTCAACAACTTTGCTAAAATTATGTTGAACTAAGATCCAATTTTGTTTTCATTTTCTTCCACAATGTTCTCCAAAAATAACCACTAAGTCAAAAATTATACTCATTAGAAATCCATGCAACCTCACAATCTCCTTGAAAAAGATCAACTACACGCATTGCATTGTTTGTCTTCTTACATGCTATGAAATCAGCCATCTTAGAAAACCTATCAACTACCACAAAAAATTGAATCATGATCCCTTCGTGTTCTTGGAAAATTCAATATAAAAACTGTACTAATTCCTCTCAAAGCCTCTCTAGAATCAGCAATGATTTGTACAATCCAACATTTTGATTCCTTCCTTGTACAATTCGACAAATTTTGCACTTCTAATTATGCATCTTTGCATCCTTGTCCATCTACAACCAAAAGTAATGTTCACTTATCAATGCCATTGTCTTTTTGACCCTCACCCTTTATCTCTTTCCAAGACAATCTTGTCCATTCAAATCCCTTTAATCCTTGCCCTCTGTGAGTGCACCAATCACAAGGTGGCAACTAGTGACTTCTTCTCCCAATCCTCTCAACCATCCTCAACAATTGGTCCCTTGGATCAATCTCAACCCTTGATCAATCATCCATCCAATCTATACATAGACCATATTGGAAGCCATTTTCATAAGCCTCTTGAATGCATTGGAGCACAACTACAAACATCTAACCAAAAGTAATGTTCACTTATCAATGCCATTGTCTTTTTGACCCTCACCCTTTATCTATTTCCAAGACAATCTTGTCCATTCAAATCCCTTTAATCCTTGCCCTATGTGAGTGCACCAATCACAAGGTGGAAACTAGAGGCTTCTTCCCCCAATCCTCTCAACCATCCTCAACAATTGGTCCCTTGGATCAATCTCAACCCTTGATCAATCATCCATCCAATCTATACATAGACCATATTGGAAGCCATTTTCATAAGCCTCTTGAATGCATTGGAGCACAACTACAAACATCTTGTGTGTGCAACAAGGAGTTGTCGGTGAGAGGACTCTTATTTCTTTTTCCTTTTTGTTCAATTCCTTAGATTAATCAAAGGTGTACATTAGGTGTAGAAGAGGATTTAAAAGGCATGTTTGAGTCCTTGTTTTCTCTTCTACATCTTTATTGTTTACATTTTAGCATGCCCAATTAGACCCCACATCCCATTTTTAACCGTCTTTTGAGCTTTTGTGAAATTTTCCATCACATGTCGATTTGACGCATCCACTTCACAAATCGGTATATCCACCTCTACAGTGATGTGTCCACTTTCCTTTTGAGGTACTAGCCAAAGCAATCTTGGATTTGTCGTTATGAGAATTCATGAGGTACTCTTTTCCATTCAATACCAATCTATATTGGTACCTCCTTTGGAAATAGATTGCATCTCTTTCATGCAAATATGGAATCCCAAAGATTATACCACAAATGTCTAAAGGAACCACATCAAACACTATCTCATACTATAACTTATATTGATTCATTCAAATTCACATTATCATTCAACCACCCCAAGGAATAAGGAAATGAGTTGTCTATCACTTCCAAACTAAGCTATTCAACCAATTTGCAAGAAACAAGGTTTGCTTAAGAGCATAAATCAAACAATATAATGAACTTCTTAACTTTGGCTTGGATGTTGAGGTAGAATAACTTAGTGTGTTGCCCATTCCACCACTCCCCGAAACAACACCCTTGCACATTGTAGCACATGAAAGGCAATCATCTACCTCTAAGTCACCATTTATTTCTTTTGCTTTATCCACATAAAGAGTACTCTTTCCTTCCCTCGTCTTCATCCAATAAGGTATTAAGTCTAGATGCAACTTCCAAAGCACCTTTCATCCACATGCCCATCTTTGTCACAATTACTACAAATTAGATTTGCTATTTCCTTTGCCATTTGTTGTAGTCATGACAATAGTGTTCTTTTTATCCTAATCATCTTGGTTCTTCTTACCAATATATCAGTGTTCTCCACCCTTGTGTTTAACCCCTTCTTATCTAACTCAAGTTAGTGTACTTGGGCATATGCCTTGTCTAGATTTTGGGTGAGAACAGCTCATTATAGGTGATCCAACAATCCTCCCACATGTGTTATCAACACCTCACAATCCATAATGTCTTTCCCAAATTGAACTACTATCTTCCTAGATACACTTGTGTATACTTGCATGCTTTGCACATGGTCTTGCTTTGAATGATATCGTTGCATCACCCTCTCCTTTATGGTAAATGGGATAGAATTGTTTTCCTTACAACATTTTGAAGTCATGCCACCCAAACATTAGTGGCACTTTTTGAACCTTCAAAGAATGCATGCACAACAAGTTTCAACCTTGCAAAAGAGATTTGATGGTATGGAGAAAGCCAACTTATATTGATGTACACCTGCATTTGGGGCACCCACTGGAATCCAACTTTTCAACACTAATCTCTCCATACAAGAAGCTCTCTAAAGTGAAAGAATCCCTTGCTGCTACATACACCTTCTCAAATTCACTCTTATTGACACTCTATTGGAGGGTCCATCCTTGCTAGCAAGGAAAGCATCATGCTTTCTAACCTATCAAGCTTTTCTTCCACACCATATATATTGGCCACATCTTCCAATTTTCTCAATCATGCTTCTCCATCATCCTCTCTTGTGATTCTTGTTATTAACCAAGCTCTTGATCCAATTTCAGGCTCAAAAGGTACTAGAGTTTTGCTCCCACTAGATCTAGTGTAGGGCATAAACCAAATATGACAACAATCCCACAACACAAATCATACAAACCTACTCTAATACTACTTAATCCAAAAGCAGTTGGAGTTATATCCCAAGCCATCACCAACTTCCAAATATGTAGCACAGACTTGCTTATGGCACCTTCTACAATACCCTATGGAACTTAGGGCACACATGTCTCATATATCCAATTATGAAAAATAGAGAGCAATAACATATAAAAGAAGTGCTAACATCAATAAGGCAACAATTGTTAACACACCTTGTACAATAGAGAAACCCAAACTAGGCAAAAAATCCACAAGAGTTGAGTTTCAAGAACCCCTTGCCTCACTATGCATCTATCTCTTCACAAGTGCAACATGCCACAAGGCGTATACAAAGCTTTGACACACATACACAAGCTCCCACACACCTATAGACAATTCACTCACTATGCTTCAATCTCTTTATCAGTGCAACACACCACAAGGCTTATACAAAGCTTTGACACCCATACAAAAACTCCCATGCACCTCCAAACAATTTGAACACACAATAACAACTCTTTATCGTCATGACTTATGCTCCATGAGTACAAAACATGAAGGTTTCAGCACCACCACTTGCCTCTAACATGCCTACCTCTTTTTCTTAGCCTCCACACCCGTATATGGACTCCAACAACTTCCCAAAACTAAGAAAAGGCAAATTAAATGTCCAAAAATGCAAAAATACCAAGCAAATTGTTTTGAATTCCATCACATATTATATCAAAGTTGCATGACTACTTCCACCAATACAATTGCTACAATATTTTAACATTCACTACTTCAAATGTTTGTTATTGTGGCAATCACAAATTCATTGTAGTGACAACGGATACCTAGGAAACCAATAATTTTTCCACAACAAGAAAAACACATTTTTTATGGCGTGCACTATCTCAAATCATCCTTGCGATGCTTCAAACCATTGCCAACATGAAACCACACCAAACTCAAGCTGAAAACATCATTTTAGGATCCAAGACTTCCCAAATTGAATGTTAGTGGCATGTAGACCACAATGTCCTAACTTCATCAATTTGCTTTTTGGATTGGTGGCAAGGCTTATAACCCAAATAAATGACAATTAAAGCATTTTAGGGAACTTTGGAAGACATCACAACTTTGAAACTTTGTGTGGCCAAGAATAAGTTCAACCCATTACATTTGAGTAGATTGAATGGCTTAAACTATTTTCAGAAGTTCACCTTTAAGCCTATGTTTTAACATTTGCACAAAACTTTTCATTCCATCAGATCTAAATTTGATTGCCTATAGAACATGCTTTTCAATGTTTAAAGTATAGTTGAGCTCAAATCTTGTTGGAGTGGAAACAAAATTCAACAAATAAAAGTAATTTTTGGTCATGATTAAAGGGGAAAATGAGTTGGAATCTAGTATTTCATGTGGCCCTTTGGGTCCTCTTGATTCAAGAGTAGAATTTAAAAAAGGGAGAGCTGCCCAAAAGGATTTTTGCATCAAGGTAAAGAAGCAGAGGCTGTCCAATGCTCCCTTCAAAGTGTTATGGTTTCAAACTACTTTGATTCAGCTAGCCTCCATTGGTCCTTGGGAAGTTTGCCTTGAGTTTGCTGCTTTCAGCTCCTTTGATGATTGTTTGTTGTTGTAATGCAGCCTCAATGCTGTTAACTCCATGTTGTTGCTCTTTGTTGATTGGTTGGATTTCATCATATTAACTTTCCTATCATGCAAAATGGGTTTGGGCCCTTTCAAAAACCCTACTTTTACCTTTATCAAAAAGATAATTTGATCATGATTATTATATGTTTTGTGAAAATGTCAATACGAGTATGGCTTGAGGAGTGTATAAAGGTACAAAATCTTGGTATCTTAAAGATTCATGCAAAGCCAAGGAATACTTTCCATATCAAAAGAAAAGTAGCAATGCTAAATTTCACTTTGGGAACAAAAGAACATTCAAACCAATAACCCATATAGACCAAATCAATGGTGAAAGACTTATAACAAAAGAACTGGACAAAAACAAAGAGCTTTGATAAATCATATGATTGTTCACCTAAGCAAAATCATAATATTGTTAACCTAAGCCATAACCTTGCAAGCAAAAGAAATAACACCACACTTTTGCACAAATTTTAGGCATGGTCCCAAACAGAAAACTTGGACAAAAACAAGAACTATTTCGATTAGAAAGGATAGCATTTAATATTAGTACAGCCTATCATCTAAAAAACAATGGACAAACAAGTGAACAAACTCACAAAAGGGGCATCTAAGCATTTAGGCAACAAGAAGACCAAGTGGATGAAACGATTACATCTATCAAAGTACTTGATTTGAAATTGCATCAATTAAGTTAGCTAAGTTAGCTAACTTGGTTACTTAAATCCTCTCAATAAAATTAAAACAAATGTTAAACAATTTTTTAGGCCCATTCTTGCAAATGAACACCTAAACCAAGTTGCCAAAGATAACTACCGAAGAAAAACAAAGGAAGAGCTGCACTAAAGGACTTGACCACTCAAGAGTGACAAGTTCAACTACTGTCCAACATAGTTGCACTAATTCACCTATCACCAAACTTCTCTTTGATAGAACTAGGCATGCAAGTCAAACTATGACCATGATCAAACAAGTTCCAAAATAAGATAAAGGCCTATGACCATGATCAAACAACTTCCAAAAACAGATAAAGGCGGGACATGTCTAAAAATTCATTATTAGTTATAAGTATGCTTGAGCTTCCTCTTTTCAACTCTTCTTGTAACTCTTTCTTGTTAAACACCTTGAATAGAAGTCGTTGTAATTAGTCAATCTCTAGTGTTTTGAAAGTAAGTTGGTTGTAAAGGCTTATGTTGCTTCAGCCTATGAGTCTAAAAGATATTGTTTAAGGATTTTGGGAAATTTCAGAGAATTGGAGAGTTTGTAACTTTGTATGATGTTTAGATATTGTTGTTTTGTGTAAGAGAAGTTCGTAGAGACCTATATGAAAGCAATAAACCACTATAACAACTCATTAGATGGTGGCTTGAGAAGGAGACCCTTCACTATTATGAAGTTTTTCCTCATTTTTTGGTTTCTCCGCATCATATTATTGTAGTCTTTTATTTTAATTGTTGTTTCATGCTATTTACATGTGGATATGCTTCTTTTCATTGTTCATTACTCTTATAAACTCTAGAGAGCATATTTTGTGACTGTTTTTCTATATTTCCACACAGACAGCAACTTATATAAAAAATTTACATTAAGGATGAATAAGATTCATTTTGGTGACTTATGTGGTGGAATATCCACAATAATTGTAGATTAGATAAGTATCAAGGCAAGATTTCTTGGATTTTGTGGTTGTTTTGTAGTGTGATCAATTATGAAGATTTATGCCCCATCACAAGAGCAACTAGTTCAAGTGGGAAAGTAGGGTTATTTCATTTGCAACAAGAGATAGAATCTAAAGATTAGATAAGGCGAGTGAGATGCATGGCACATGATGATGCAACACCTCTCGATGAAGAGAAATTTCTCAACTTAAAAAAGATGTGGCAGTCATTTGTAGGTCCATGGAGAAGCCAAAAAGTACCATGGAGGCACTAATGGAAAAATAGAGATACCCCTTAAGGATTTTAAAGCTAAGAAGCAATTGACACCTCATGAAAGTGCAGTGCCACAACAAACAAAATCTTTGTACAACACCTCTTTTCAAAGTTAGGAAACGATAGATGCCTTATCAAAGAGAGATCAATGCAAATACGCATTGTTAGAATATTATTATTACTGTTAATGGTCAATGTTATTTTATTTTGTTTAGTTTGTTTAGCTGTTACTGTTTCTACAGTAACTATAGGTAGGTAGATATATTTAATATCTACAGTTATATGTAAGCTCTTTATATTGTAACTCTTTTTCATGTTAATACAAGAAACTTTTTACCATTTACACGCATGACCATCCACTAGCCCAATTTCAAGTACATTTCAGCACACATCATGCTAGTAAAGTGAAGTAAAATTCCTTTCATATATTAAGAGCGATACATGCTCTTACTTGGCTTGGAAGCTATTTTCATTCTTTCATTTAAGAAAATTAGTACAAATTTGTTCTTGAGATGTATTTAAGAGATTAATAAATAAGTAATTTTATGCCATTTGTCATCAAGAAGAGAGAAATACCAAGTGACAATTTTCTAAACAACAAAAAGGACAAGATGTGAAAGAATACACTGGTGAATTTCATAGAGGGGCTATCATAATGAACAAGAACGTACAAGAATGAAATGGTAAAAAAACTTCTTACATTAACATGAAAAAAAGATTACATTATATAGAGCTTACAAGAAGCTGTAGATATTAAATGTATCTAACTAACTACTGTTACTGTAGCAACAGTAACGAATTTAACCTAAACTAACATTGACCATTAAAAATATGAGAATAATATATTATTCTAACACCCTCCCTTAATGGTCAATCCGTCACCAACACCAAGTTGCCCCCTAAATTTTACAAACTTGTCCGGGCTCAGAGACTTGGTGAGAATATCTGCAGTCTGACCCGCTGTTGGAACATACTGCAACTGAACTGATCCGTCTTCTTCCAGCTGGCGAATGTAGTGACAATGAAGCTCAACATGCTTGGTACGTTCATGGAAGATTGGATTTTTGGCTAGTTTGAGCACCCCTTGGTTATCAGTGTACAAGGGAGAAGGGCCTGCTTGTGACATGTGCATGTCAGAAAGCATCCTACAAAGCCAAATTGCCTCACATGCTGCTTTAACAGTTCCTCGATATTCAGCTTCTGTCGAGGAAAGAGCCACTGCCTGTTGCTTCTTGGTGGTCCATGTTACAGCACCTGTACCCAAACTGAATACATACCCAGAAGTAGATTTTCTATCATCTACTGAACCTGCCCAATCTGAGTCTGTATAACCAATCAGCTTTGGACCCTTGCATCTGCCATACAGAATGCCATAGTCGGAAGTGCCCTTAACATATCTCAGAACCCGCTTCGCTGCAATCCAATGATCAGCTTTAGGAGCTGTCATGAAGCGAGAAATGTAGCTCACTGCAAAACTGATGTCTGGTCTAGTGGCAGTGAGATAGATGAGACTGCCCACTAGTTGCCTAAAGGTTGTTTCATCGATCGGAGGTGAATCAGAGTTGGCTGACAACTTCAGCCCCTTCTCCATAGGTGTGGAAGCAGGTTTGCAGTCCTGCATTCGAAATTTGTCAAGCAAACTTCTGGCATATTTTGACTGAGAGATAAAGATGCTACCATCGGTCTGCCAAACTTCAAGACCCAAACAATAATGGAGAAGCCCCAAATCTGTCATGTCAAAAGTCTGACACAGATCGTGTTTGATTGTTGCAATCGAATGTGTTGAACTGCCAGTAATGATAAATCATAGTAACGAGACTCGCCATGACTCGCCATGACTCAAAGCTCCCGGGAGCCCGCCAGCCTGGCCGAGTTCGGGGCCTGTAGACACGCCGAGCGGAGCCAGGACTCGCCAGACTCGCCCAGACTCGGAGAGTCCCGACCCTGTGACCCGGCCGCAGCAGCAAGAAGTTAAAACACTAAAAAAACATAAAACTAAAAGTTAAAGTTAGTTTTTTTTTTGTTCTATATGTTCTCTCCAACCCTAAAAGCAACTTCATTTCACTCTTTTGGCAAAATAGGAGGAGAAGAGAGAGTTGTGAAGAAAAATAGGAGGAGAAGAGAGGGCAACCAGCAAATTGTTTAAAACAAAAGCAAGGTCATATATCATTTGGGAAGCTTCATACTTGCTAAGGAGGTGCATTGAAAGTTCATTGCTAGTGATTGGGAGGAGTTTGCATTGCATTCCAAGCCAAATCTAAGAGGTAAGTTTGATTTTAATGGTTTTTTTTGTGTTTTTTTAACAAATAATTCATTGTAATTTGTAAAATCATTGTTTTTAAATTATTATAGTTTGCATTTTTATTTACAAACCCTACTTGCAACTTAAATAATTTTACAAACCCTACTTGTTATTGCAGCCACATTCATTTGCAAATCAAACCATATTATTATTTTCACAATGTCTCAAACCCCAGTCAGAAAAGACCCTGCTTGGAAACATGCTGAAATCTTTCCCGGAATGAAAAGAGGAGAAGCAAAATGTAAATACTGCAAAACAATATATCATGGAGGCATAAATAGATTGAAATACCACCTTGCACGCATACCCATCCATGATGCAGTGGGCTGCACCCTAGCACCTATTGAGGCTGTTCGTGAAGTGCAGGTGCAATTAGAAAATTTTGAAAGGCAAAAAGAAATTAGAAAGAGACAGAGGGAGGAGTTGGCAGGTGTTGGAGTTGGACAGGGACTTGGTGCTGTTGGAGATGCTTCTTCCATGCCTCCATACCGTCCTAGTGCTAGTGCTTCTGCTAGTGCTTCTGCTTCTGCACCATCTATTCCTATGCGTACTCCTAGTGCTGGTGGCGCTGCTACTGCTAGTGGTAGTGGCAGTATTAGTATTGGCCCTAGAGTTCGTAAATCTAGGGTGGACTCATATTTTGTACCACGCACTACTCCTGGTTCCCAACCGTCGCTTGAGAGCATGGGTTGGAACAAGGATGCACACGATGCAGCAAAAAAAACAATTGCAGACTTTTGGTACTACTGCACCATTCCCTTCCATGTAGCCAGGTAATTCTTTTTTCTTTTAATTGTTTTAAAATTTATATTTAAATTTTATTGTTTTAGAATTTAGATGTATCTCACTATCGAATTCAAATTTAAAGTTAAAAACTTAAATCTTTTCATTTTATGACATGTTTTAGGTCTCCTTTTGGCAAAACATGGTTGATGCAATAACCATATGTGGGGCGGGGTTCAAAGCCCCCAGCGAAGATGAATTAAAGGGCCCACTTTTGACTCAAAAGGTGGCGGATGTGAAAGCACAATTAGAGGAGCAGCGTGTGCAATGGAGGAGGATTGGTTGCACCATCATGACTGATGGTTGGACCGATAGGAGAAATAGGACGTTGTTGAACTTTCTAGTTTCCTCTGGAGGTAATTGTACTTACCTTAATACATTGATATTTGAATTTGATTTAGTGATTAATAATTTAATAAGGCTGATTTATGTTTTTAATTTATTGAATAATTGGTAATTTGGGTTTGCTTATTTTTTCAGGTGACACTGTCTTCATAAAGTCCATTGATGCTTCCGCCCAATTCAAAAATGCCACATACTTATGTGAGGCTATAGAGGAGGTGATAGCCGATGTGGGGGAAGAAAATGTAGTTCAAGTGGTGACAGATAATGCAGCAAATTGTGTTGCTGCTGGTAGATTATTGATGGAGAGGCACCCAACTATATTTTGGACTCCATGTGCCGCCCATTGCATTGACCTCATGATGGAGGATCTTGGCAAGCTCCCATGGATAAAAACATGTATGGAACCAGCAAGAAACATTTGCAAATTTGTTTACAATCATGCATGGGTGCTTAACCTTATGAGGCAATACACGGGGTTGAGGGAGTTGTCTCGTCCTGGCATCACTCGGTTTGCATCAAATTTTATCATGTTGCAACCCTTGATTCGGTCAAGGGCACCTTTGAGGCGCATGTTTGCTAGTGAGGAGTGGTCTTCCTCATACTTTTCTACAAGCACTGCAGGGATTGCTGTGGCTGATTGCATATTTGATGAGGCAGGGTTTTGGACACCAGCAGATGAGATTGTGAAGGTAACATTTAATTCTTTATTATGTTTTAATTTTTAATCATATCTTACTTTTATTTGTTCATTTTCATTGACAGTCACACTTACTATTTGTGAAACATGTTTGCACTTTGCAGTTTATTGAGCCCTTGCTAGTTCTCCTACGAGTTGCAGATGGGGAGAAGCCCACAATGGGCTACATATATGAGGGCATGGATAGGGCCAAAGAGGCCATTAGATCAGTCTATGGTGGAGTTGATGATAAGTATCATCCCATTTGGGAGATCATTGATAGGAGATGGCAAAACCAACTCCATAGGCCCATCCATGCAGCCGCATGTTTCCTAAATCCGGCCTTCCACTTCCGCCGTGATCTCCGTGCAGATAGAGAAATTCTTAGTGGGCTCTACTCGACGATAGAGAGAATGTTGCCCTCTGTTAGTACACAGATAGTGCAGGAGATAGATGCCTCCACTAAGGCACGAGGAGACTTCTTTGCACGTCAAATGTGCAAAGATAGTAGGACAAAATTAATGCCAGGTAAAAAGATATTTAAGGCAATAATTTTCATCTTTTTATATTATAATTTATTATTAAATGTTGAACTTGAACTTGAAACTTGAAATGAGATTGATTTTGTTTCTTTTTCTCATCTCAGATGGATGGTGGGAGATGTTTGGTTCTGATACACCGAACCTGCAAAATGTTGCCATACGAATATTGAGCCAGCCATGCAGTTCATCCGGTTGTGAGCGCAATTGGAGTATGTTTAAGCACATACACTCCAAGAAGCGCAATAGATTGACAGTGGAGAGGATGAATGACCTGGTATATGTTCATTACAACCTTCGGCTCAGATACAGGAAGGCTTTTGACCACGACAACACCCCGATCTGTTTAGAGGAGGTTGATCCACAGTCTGAGTGGATCACTGAGGCTACAGACGCAGTCTTTAGTGACGAGGACCTTGATTGGGTGGACCAGGCAGAGAGAGAGGCTGAGGTTGTAGCCATGGCCGAGGAGGAGGCTAGAGCACGAGGAGACATAGCTACTGGTGGAGAGAGTGGTATGGGGACTCAGACACAGGCAGAGACTATGGCTGCAACTGCAACATCATCCAGGACCTTTAGACACCTTCGTAGGAAGGATGTTGGCTCCACTGTGCCATAGGCATAGAGTGATAGACTTATAGCTATTGTTTTGAATCTTTTGATATTTCATATTTGTATGGAACATTTGATGTCATGGATTTCATTTTCCATGAGTTTTGTATACATTTGACTAATTTTATATATCAAAGTATGTTATTTCTTTCAGCAGCGCAACTACAATTTGTGTACTTTATACTTATGTGATCATTGTATATTTGTGTATGTGATCAAATTTTCTTTTATTTGTGTTGTATTCAATAAAGGGTGCTTGAAACAAGTTTTAAATCTTTAAAAATCTCTAATTTTCTAAGGTTTTTTCAACTTTTTTCATTTTGCCGAGTCTGCGCCGAGTCCGAGTCCGAGTCGCCGAGTCGCCGAGTCGAGTCACCCTAGCCGAGTCCGAGCCAGTCCGAAGCCCTCACAGAATAATGGATCAAATTGTCAACATAGACAACAAAGAAAGAGAATATCATCAACCAAAGTAAGCTTGACATGTACAAATACTATCATCGGCGTGGGCTGGCGCCGAAACCATGATCAACCGGGCAATCGAATAATCTTTGGAAATACCGTGCACGGGAGCTCAAGCTACCCATAGAGGCCGCTACAGCCTGGCTAATAATTCTGATGCTGCCTTTGCCACAACCTTTGAAACCGTGAGGTCAGCCATGTAGACTTCTTCCTGCAAATCACCGTTGAGGAAGGCACTCTTGACGTCCATCTAATGAACTTTCCATCCAAATTGGGCTGCAATAGCGAGAAGAAGACGAATTGTGCTCATCTTGGCAGTAGGAGCAAAAGTATCCTCGTAGTCAATGCCCTCCCACTGTGTGAATACCCGAGCAACTAATCTGGCTTTGTACTTATCCAAAGTACCATCTGCACGATACTTGACCTTATAAACCCATTTGCAAATGATAGGTTTCTTCCCCGTGAAAGATCAAAGAACCCAAGTGTGATTCTTCGTGAAGACTATGATATTCTCTGGCCTCGCGATAGCCCTCGCTCCCCACTCAACTCCCTTTTAGCCTCTATCATGTATGAGGCTCGTAGATGCTGTGGATGTTGGCCATAAGAGCAAAGTTGACGGTGTGTTGCTGCTTGCTCTTGCTACGAGTTGATCTACCCTCAATGAGTTCATCATCATGAAGATCGTCGATAGTCTTGGCCCACCACTTAGGCCGACGAGTAGAAGTACCAACATCTGGAATAGGAGTAACAACATCGCCTGGGATTTCTAGAACAAAGTCATCTAAATGTGAATCCTGAGGAAAGTCAGGTGGTGCGAGATCATGATCAATAGACGCCTCATCTTCAGAGTCAGAATGCTTTGAAGCCCTCCCATCATGGGAACCAAGAGGAAGACGAACACCCTCATCAGGAAACTTCATTGGTTGATCCGCAGGACTTGTTGTAGGAACAAAGGGACCAGTAGTCTCATCAATCACAACATCACGGCTGAATATGAGACGATCTGTCTCCACATCAACCAACCTGTAAGCTTTGTGATTGTCATTGTAGCCAGTAAACATAAGTGTCTGGCTCTTGGAGTCCAACTTGGCACGTTTGGCATCTGGAATCCATACATGAGCAGTAGAACCGAAGACTTTCAAATGGCCCACCTTAGGCTTGCGTCCTAACCAGGCTTCTTCTGGAGTCATCTTCTTAACGGCCTGTGTAGGTGACCGATTCAGGAGGTAGACGGCAGCAGACGCTTCAGCCCAAGATTTCTAGGCATACTTTATACCGGCGGCGAATGAGCTATTTCAGTAATGGTGCTGCATTCCTACGCTCAACGACACCATTCTCGGCCGAGGGGTGTAGGGCGCTTAATGCGTGAGCGACAAAAGAAGAGAAGTCAAATGCACAAAACTCCCCATTATCTGACCTTAGAGTAACAATGTGAGAACCGGATTCCTTCTCAACTAAGGCCTTATACTGCTGAAATGTACTGAACACATCTGATTTATGTTTCAAAAAATACACCCACATTTTCCGACTGAAATCATCAACAAGCAATAAAAAGTACCTGGACCCAGTAACAGAAGGAGTATTCATTGGCCCACATACATCAGCGTGAACGAGTTGAAGTACCTTGGAGGCTCGCCAAGAATCACCATCCGAGAACGGTGTCCGATGCTGCTTGCCAGCTTGACAAGCTCCACAAACTCCATGATTTGTAGTTTGGATCTCAGGTAGACCAGCAACAAGACCCTCCCGAGATAACTGAGAGAGGTAGTGGACATTCAAGTGCCCATAATGCTGATGCCAAAGTTTGTTGATGGATGTACTTCGGGCTGCGAGAGCGTGCTCCTGAGAATCACCAGAATCAGCAAGTCGATACAGACCATGATCCTCAAGTCCCATCGCAATTGTTGTACGAGTCTCCCTATCAACGATGTTGCAAGTGGACGAGCTAAAAACAACATCTAGCTGAGGAGAATGCCGCATGATTTGACTGACTAAGAGGAGATTATGTTCCATGCCTGGAACATAGTAGAAATCGAGAAAGAGCAAATTTCTTCCTCCTGAGTGAATCTGGACAGTGCCCTTACCAGCAACTGTGTACTCTTCTCCTCCTCCGAAAATGACAGAATCTGAGAAGGGTTCGAACTTTGTGAACCAATCCCGACAATGAGTAAAATGTCGCGATGCCCCTGAATCGATATACCAGGCAGAAGAATGTACTGGATCTGCAATTCGCTTGGCCATAAATGCATAGAATGCAGACTCTTTCTGCTCAGTGTGCTCGGCGACATGTGCCTTCTGTTGAGATCCTCCCTGCTTCTTTTGTTCAGAAGCCAACCGAGTGCGACAATCAGCCTTAATGTGACCGTATTTGTGACAATAATTGCACTGAACGTTCTTCTTCTTCTTGCTGTCCTGTGAAGAACCAGAGCCTTTCGGCTGAGAAGATTGAGCCTTCCCTTTGTTCTTAGCAGAAGATTTGGCTGAGAACGCTTGCTCTGTGGAGGACGAACTGGCACTGCTTCCAAACTACTGTCTCCAACGGTCCTGTTGTAGAAGCTTGTTACACAAGTCTGGAAACTTCAAGTCAACGTTTGTTGAAGTAATATTGAGCGCCTCAATGAAATTCTCGTAAGACTTTGGCAAACTCTTTAGAGTAATGACGACCATGTCCTCTTCCTCCATCTTTCGTCCAATGGCTTCCAGCTGGTCGCGAATGTCCTTGATCTTTGTCAAATGCTCTTGAAGAGTGGTGTGCTTCTCATCCATCATTATTGAAAAAAGCATGTTCTTAAGAAAAAACGCACGACTCTTATCTGACGTTTCATGAAGATCCTTCAGTGTTGTCCATACCTCAGCAGCTGTTTTGCCTGACGGCACTTGCAGCAGTTGATCGTCAGTGACGGAAAGCTTGATGAGTATGACGGCTTCCTGGTTGTGTTCATCCCATTTGTCTTGATCCTTTCCAGCTACAGTGGGTCGAGGTGAGTGCCCCAAGACGACCTGATCGAGACAACGATATTCAAAGATCGTCAGCATGCGCTGCTTCCAGGTGTTGTAATTCTTCCCATTGAACTTCTGGCTGCTTTCGAGCATTATGTTCGTAAGAGATGCCATCACGTACCTCGCAGTCAAATAGGTGAAGGCAAGATAATGCAAAGAAAACAGAAATACAGAAACCCGAACACGGATTTTGAGGTTTTACTGAAAACCCAAAAAAGATAAATAAAAACCCAGAAGGATGGAAGAATACCCAAAAAAATTTGACAACATGAATTTTGAGGCACGGAAAACGAGGTACCCAGAAAAATCTAGTGACAACCCAGTTGAGATCTCGCAAAATCCAGAAGGAATCTACGATCAAAAAAAAAATCGACTTCAAACTGAGGCACAGAAAACGAGGTACCCAGAAAAAATGGACGACGACCCAGTTGAGATCTCGGAAAACCCAAAAAGAATCTGAAATAAAAATAATTTTTCGACTTGATCTGAGGGTTCAAAACCCTAGTCGAAATTTCTGGAAACCCTAGGCGGCCATGAAATCCAGAAAAAATTGCAAAAAACAGCTCAAATCTGCACGAAAATTTGGCAAAAGAGATGCCAAACCCTAGGCGACTAAGTTGCAGGAAGGGGCGACCACGATTCTGCTAAAAAACCACCCAAAATCAGGCAAAAACGCACCTAATTTCACGTAAAAAGCCGCATTTTCTCAGATCTCAAATCCCATAAAATGGCAGATTTTTTTGCCCGTGAACGCATTTTAGCAACGCCAGGAGAAATACCCACGACTTGGTAAAGAAGAGGGCTCCACTTTCTCGCGGAGAAAATATCACTCAAAACAAAATCAAAGCCCCTCGAAATTTCGGTAAAAAAACGCTGACGGAAGCTCAGAAACCCTAGCACAGAAAAAATTCGAATTATGGCTGCAGATAGGCCCACGAAATTTTAGGGTTCTTTTTTTCTGCTCTGATACCATGAAATGGTAAAAAAACTTCTTAAATTAACATGAAAAAAAGATTACATTATATAGAGCTTACAAGAAGCTGTAGATATTAAATGTATCTACCTAACTACTGTTACTGTAGCAACAGTAACGAATTTAACCTAAACTAACATTGACCATTAAAAATATGAGAATAATATATTATTCTAACAAAGAAGATATCTTGATGTAGTTTATATATGGCCTTCACAACCATCTAAGGAGGCATGAATTGCTCTAAAAGCCTAAAGATATATATGAGGCATGTTTTCTTTATATCAAGATGGCAAAGAAAAGAGTCCATTAACTTCAAACACAATAACAACAAGGTGACTCCCAAGCCCAAAGCAAACACAAAGGTGAAGGTAAGCTTGGTACTTTTACTTCTACTAAATTTAATAAACATTGTTACACATTCTCATACAAATGAAACGTGTTGAAAATGACACCTGAAGCTAAAACCATGGAAGAACAAGAATAAGAAGAAAAAGCAAAAAATAGTCATGAATTCTTTTGAAGGCCAAGAAGTGGAATGTAATTCTGATGTGGATGGAGCATATTTCCTCATCCTTTAACAATTAGATTTGCTTGAATCGTAATTAAGAGTGAGAAAAAAGTGAGCATTTAGATAAAGATTTAAATGAAGACAAAGGTAGACAATCTCTATGATACTTAATCTGAAGCAAATTTGATTTCTATGTAATTGGTCGACAAACTTGAATTAGAAACATATCAACAGCCCAAATCATACAAGTAGGGTTGGGTGAAACAAGTACTACAATTGTCTATCACCAAATAATGTGAATTGGAGTTTGGTATTAATAAGGATTTTGTTGATGAAAGTAAATATAGATGTGCTTCCTCTTGATGTGTATGTTGTTCTATTTGGCAGCTCACACATGTATCTTGTAGATACTATCTATTATAGAAAGACAATGCATACAAGTTAACATAGAAAAAAGGTCGATCAATGCTAGTGGCAACATTTGTAACACTCCCTTTTTGGACTATTTAGTATTTAATATTTTGACTTGTAATAATTCCAAGTCAACTTGGACATCTATTGAGATCTGATGTATTTGCATTTTGAGTATCAATTGCAATTATTAGAAAACACTATAATTTCATATATAAATCTAATTTGCAAATGTTGAATGTTTTTTATTCCTAATCATGTAGGTGATATATTAGTCTTTAAAGTTTATGATTTATATATGCTTCAAATGATGCTGATTTTATACATATATCATTCTTTACTAATGCATTGTACGACTCTTTGGATTGTGTGCAAGGTTTGTCCCAAGCGAGGGGAGCATCTAGTGGAGGGTGTTGTCAAATCAATGTAGCATCAAGGACAAAGACTTGACCCTTATGAAGAGAATTTGTCTGGTTCATCTTTGTAATATATGAGATATCATATGCGATCTCTAGCCATAATTAAATTGGTAGCATATCTTTGTCTTCTTTTATGAATACATAATTGAAACCTTTGAATTGATTTTATTTTAAGTTAACTATAAGTTTAAGAAATCAAAAAAGAAGGCAAGAATGAAAGGTGGCCATGGGCTAGGTCCAACAAAAAAGTCATGCTCATTAATTTCCGAGTACCATGGCATTAATGGCAAAATACTACTAGTGGTATCTAGGGTTAACTTACGTAAAAGCCCCAACTCTTGGCTTATTCAATGTGGATGGTCAATGATTAAGCTCAATTGTGCACACAACTTCACGATAGGGGCTTCATAATTGGAGATTTTGGTTAGGGATGTTTAATTGAAGTAATGGATTCATTTTTGTTCTCTTCACCCAAATGTGGCCAGTTCTTTGTATGAAAGATTGGGGTCAACAATTTTTGGATAGATAGGAAACTATTGTATTTGACTATGAAGGCTTGGCTTATCAAATTTGGTTTTTGTGAGGCTATGAAATAAAGGGTATTATCATTTTCAGCCTTCATTTGCTTTTTTAAGATTTCGCTTTGTTAGATTTTAGACACAAATACTATGGTGGCCATGTATTGACATAAGTTAAAGGATTGTGCTTTTGAATTAATGCTTGGCAATTAGAGACTTCTAAGTGTATAGAATTTCGCTCAATACCAAATCTTTCTTTTTAAAAAATAAGACCCTAGAATCAAGGCATGAGCATAGTTGTTTTTAGAAAACTTTGGGTTGATTTAAAGCTATTAACCAAACCCTAGAAGCTTACAAATTTGTTTGAATAAGCCCAAGAGCTAGCAAAGACTTAAATGAAGTTTAATGTTTACCTACAAGCTATCCTTATTCATTCATCTATCACATACATATAAATATGTATGGTATTTAATATATGTGACTATCCACAATGCTCTTGACTAGCATATATATTTGATATAATTAATTAATATATATCTATAACAAATTGTCATAATGTTGGACTTTGTGTGGACTAGATATTGACTTCAACATCATAGAAGAAAGTTGAGAATGAAGATAATGGCATAATGGTTCTTCTCTTTAAAATATCAATATTAACATATTTTGTAGCTTTATTTTCACACTATGTGAGATAACCTAGCTCATAAAACATAAATTGAAAATAGTTGTTAGAAAACTTCTATGAAACTTGTAACAAAAATAATATCTTTGTTGTGATTGTGAAAGGGAAGCAGAACACTTGTAATTCATATGAATTTATTGGTTTATAAAATCTTGATGGGAGGCTATCAAATTTACTTTACTATACGAGATGCATTCTAAAAAGGATGGCACACCCACATTATATTAATTTCATTTACATGCAATTCACTTGTTTTGAAAATCACTTTATCTATCTTCAGGGCAAGTTGTTCCAATAATTAAATAAAACGGAGAAGCTTCCCAACGACCTTTATTCATTTGTTCAGAATGGTTGAACAAGTAGAGAGAGAGTGATTGTCAATTTCTATTCTAATCAGGTTTAAACTACTAGTTAATTTGAAGGAGTGGCAAGGCTTATGGGGGCCTTAACCAATCTTTTTGAAATAGCCCACACTCTAAACAAGGAAATTGATATCCAATAGTTACTAAAAAGGGAAATTTTATGAACATAATTAGCACCTTCATTTGAATAGTGACTTGGTGGTCCTACCAATCGTACTATTTAAGTTATATTTTGTGTGAGACAAGACAATGTCAACACCATAGATCTATATGAAAAAATATTGAGAATCCAATTGTTCTTGTGATGAGATGAGTCAAGACCTACTTGTGGATTTGAAATGCCTTGGGCTAATGGGTTGTGAATTGTGAAAGTATTATTGTTTTGCAATTGAATCATGGTGATCATCTGCACATGCTTTGATCTCTTACTATGTGGTATGGTCTTGTGACCTTGTACATGAAGGATAGGGTCCACCTTTTAGGGTGGCATACAGGGTAGTTGTACAATTATGTGGTTGGTGGCAAAATGCTCCAATGAAGCTCTCTCTTCTTCACTCACTTGATATTTAGTATGAAGCATATATTTCATGCAATATAGGAAAAAAGTGACTTGATGGTCCTACCAATCGTACTATATAAGTTATATTTTGTGTGAGACAAGGCAATGTCAACACCATAGATCTATATGAAAGAATATTGAGAATCCATTTGTTCTTGCGATGAGATAAGTCAAGACCTACTCCCATATTTGAAATGCCTTGGCTAATGGGTTGTGAATTGTGAAAGTATCATTGTTTTGCAATTGAGTCATGGTGATCATCCACACATGCTTTGGTCTCCTACTATGTGGCATGGTCATGTCACCTTGTGCGTGAAGGATAGGGTCCACCTTTTAGGGTGGCATACAAGGTAGTTGTACAATTATGTGGTTGGTGGCAAAATGCTCCAATGAAGCTCTCTCTTCTTCACTCACTTGATATTTAGTATGAAGCACATATTTTATGCAATATAGGAAAAAAGTATTATTCATTAGGGTATGTGATTATTCTTTTACTTGAGATTTGCAAATGATATGTCAGTATTAGTCTAACCAAAACCATAATCTACAAGGTCATTTCTCAATTTTGTCAACTCTATGCAATGATTTTAAAAAGGAGATTGATTCAGCTCTGTTGAATATTCTGATTTAATGTATTATGGATATATTATATTCTGAGTTAATCTTAACTCAACCAAACCATAATTTCAGAACCACATTGGATCTTGACCTCTTAAAATCTGAACATGCATTATAATTTTCTCATGTAGCATGAATACTATATATTTGGCTGAACATGAATCCATGTGCAAGTTATGTAGGCCCATAATCTGAAATGCTTTCTGCAAAGCTTTATGCATTAGCCTTCCAAATGCCTATCTCAAAATCCAAAGTCTCCAAAAATAGAACAAAATTGCTGACTACCATAACAAAATAAGCTGTACATTCTCCTCCAACTCCTACTAATCTATAATTTGGGCAAGTCAAGGAATGATGAAATGCCATCACCTTGAAGAGCAGCCAAGTGTCGTGTAGTCACCTTAAAAAGTTGGAACCACAGCTCCCCATATAAGCATGGGAGGAAACATTCATTTGCATTTCAAGCATTCAACACCAGCCATGAAAACAATAAGTTCCAGACATCTTTGCAGGTCCACCTCCTCATTGAATATTGTAAAAAATGGTTTCACAAAATTGGAACAAAAGGAATAATATTATAATAATGTATCGGCTTAAAACATTTTCAAAGCACCATGTGCTCTCTAAAGATAAATGCAAATTATCCTGTAGAAGAGAACAGCAGATTTTCTATTTCGATGTGTGCAACTTATCAAACCCTTGCATGAAACTGTAGTTAAATAACTTATTTAAAAAAATGAGATATCATGTTAATAATGTTATAGGGTTCCCCGCAGGAACCCTGGCCAAACCTGAACCAGTCTAGACCAGCTTCAGATCCTGTTTGGGTCCAGCATAGGTTTGCCGAAGGACCTGCCCTAGGCCTTTGGATTCAGCACAAGGCAGGACCCAGGCAGAACCTAAGTCCAGACCAGGTTCAGATCCTGTTTTGGGTCCAGCATAGGTTCACCAAAGGACCTGCCCCAGGCCTTCGGATTCAGCCCAGGGCAGGACCCAGGCTGAACCTGAGCCCAACCTAGGAGGAATCCACTTGGAACCTAAGAAATAACATTTTTGGTAAAAAAGCAAATACTTTCCTTAGTCTCAATCAAGGTTGAAGAGCACAAGACTGTTACACAGTGTCATTTGCATGGTGCAGCTAGTAGGAGGGGCATCGGTGCTACTTGCCCTTCCGACAAAGCAGCATAACATTTATACTCTCACTGAAGAGCAATATGACTTCAATAGATTTTACATGTGCAAATGCACTAATATAAACCATTTTGATTTATATGCAACATTAGACAGCTAATATTGAATTAATATTATCAATTATCAGCTGTACTTTGTATTGAATTTTGTACATTTTATGCAAATATTTTTAATATTAATATATACATCTCTCTATATAAAGAGAAATGGAAAACAATTAAACCCGAACCAGCAACATTGGCTAATATTTCTTGTATTCAAAATTCACAACTATTCATTTGAGTTTCAACTAAATTGTGTTCAATCTAACATAATACTCAGATTGTTTGTACATCCCATGTGGAAAATAATCAAATTCTAGAGTACCGTCTTCGCAAACATCCCTCTCAAAATAGTTGTCTGCTGAGAAATCTGATCATGATTTAGATTCGACTAACATCTATACCTCCGACTGTCCAGCATTGTTATAATGGGAATCAACTATTGGCTTTAGATGCCCATGAGATGTCTATAAACCATTATAGTCATTATGTGGAGAATTCGACATCACAGAATCATCCAAGAAAAAAAAGTCGCTTTCTGTTTGTTAGGGTTTTTGAAAATGCAAACGTTATCACATCTATGTCCAAAATTCAATACATGAACTAAACATACATGAAAAAGAAGACACTTTTGTTGTTAAACAAATCAAACTTCAAAAGGAAAACTGAAAGGGTCCTTAGACATCTCTATATAGTATATGCTATATAGCAATAAATTCAAACCATAATATATATCTGCATTTGTTTTTCAGACCCAAGGCTCATGTAGACTGCTATTGAAACCCACTTCCTAGACCAGCAGCAGTGAGAAATGAATTCATTCAATTATCTGAACTTAGTTTCACTTCATATCTTATCTTAAGTACCCACAATATATATTAATATTATCAGATTGATGCCACTTTCTCAAATCAGTAATTATTGCATTCCTAGCAGCAAAGGAATATGTATCTACTCAACTTAGGACCTTAGTTTCACCTGCTATCTTGTTCAAAGAGAACACAAAATACTAAGAATATCAACAATGTTTAGAAGTTAGAACCATTTACAACCAATAGGAGAGGACCAATGAACTCATAGGCACAACAGTTCCACTGCCAAAGCAGCTTCATTCCAGTTAGTATCATGCATGAAGTCCCTATGTTATATCAAGTTTGCAGGGCAAGGACAACAGGGAAAAGGGAGATGCTTTTCTGCAACGCCATTTTTTAGGGGCAGCAGGTGAAAGCAATTAAAAAAATAGGGATATTTTAAAAGTTAAAACCATAGGAAATTTCAAATATCCATATATGATAAGGCATTCATTATATACATTATAGAGGCATTCATTATATACATTATAGAGCCTTATTTCATAACATTAGAGCCGAATTGAGATTTCACAAGAGAGTCGGTACACAAATTAACAAATCTATAGTTATATAATTTCCAGATCTAACCAGATAACAAAGTTATTAAAATAACAATTTGCATTTCATACTAGGAAGGTTAAATATGGAATTCAACGCACAAAAACAGCTATACAGGTGCTTTTAACCTTTTACAGATTGCTTATTTATAGTCTGCATTTGTTGATATCAAGTCCTTAAAGGCAATGTAGCAGCTGCAACAAAGAAAACAACCATATAGTTGTCTTCATGCCATGTAATTAACAGTAAATAAGAATCATTTAGTCTGTCAAAAACTGCTGTACAACTGTCCTCACAGCATGAATGAGAAATCCATTGAAATTATTCACTAAGCTCAAAGCTTGTTTTTCTATCATAATCAGAAATGGTTTGCTTTCCAACAATTAAAAAAGTTGTATGCTCCATTTTTGTATTTTTTATGTATGTATGTATACCTTTCTTTAGATGTAACTCCATCAAGAATTTGCATCTAGAAAAGTTATAACTTACAAATTAAACATGTGATTGCAGCTTCACTCATGCTTTTAAGGTGACATACTACATGTTTTGTTGATCTCATTTCCTTTCAGCCAACTTACCAGCTACTTTCTCTTTATTTAATGGTGAATAATACATGGGTGGCTTTGCTCGAGTTTCTTTAACAGGTCATCAGTTGGATAAACTGCAGGTTCAGGTTCAGGTTCTATCAGACAATCAAAACTAAGTACACCAAAATAGTTTATTTTAATTTAAGAAAAAAAAAAAGTTTTCTTGAGTGCTGGACTGTAGGGGCAGTGTTTAAAAAATTCTGCCATGCCGGTGACATTCCCTATTTTCTATGGGGGTAGCGAATGGCAGGGATGCATTTCATATGCATCCTTGAAATGTTTCAGGTGGGGGTGAGACCAAAGACCGCAGGGAAAGCGTCCCTTGGGTACATAGGTATGAAATGGCAGGGATGCATTTCATATGCATCCTTGAAATGTTTCAGGTGGGGGTGAGACCGAAGACCGCAGGGAAAGCGTCCCTTGGGTACATAGGTATGAACCAATTACGAATAAACATTAAGAAATTTAAACTACCTTTTCAAGATACACATGCTCGCATTATTAAATAAAACAAAATAAAAACCACAAAGAGGGGAAAAAAATTAAGAATGCTTCCAATGCTTATCCCCAAACCACTCTAAAGGTAAGATTTAACAACCAGGAAAGCACGGGAAAGAGAACTCAAAAATACATCATATAAAAATAGCTAGCTAAAAGCAATCCAACGAGAATGTTAAAAATGGAAAACAAATATTCATTTATACCTACGCTTAAGAAGCAAAAGAAATAATAGAGGCAACCCTAAGCACGTAATGTCTAAAAGGAAGGTCTGTTGTTTAGAAACAAACTGCTTTGAGGCAAGAGAAAGGAACTCTGTCCAAAAGCAGACAATCAGTTATTAAGGCAGGAGAAGGAGGCGGAAATGGGGCAAAAAGATCCTATAAAATATTGTTTTCCCTGCTGAACAATATATTACGATGTAGAATAATTTGTTATCTAACAGTGTACACTGTCTTAATTCCTTGATCGGGTAGAATAACGAACCAGAGGGCCAGTTAGTGACTGATGCTGCCACTAGCATATCAGTAAACAACTTATAGTAAAATCACCATAAATATAAAATAAAGCAATCAAATTCATCACAGTCAAAGCTAGTATGCTTTAAAACCTGGTTATACTGATAATTCAAAAAATATAAAACGCTTAATTCGACTATTCTACTGGCTGACTTCCCACCTGTGCTTTATCCTTTTTTTCAATTTCTAGGCCTTATTCCTTTTCTTCTTCTTCTTCTTTTCAAAATAAAACAGACGTTAAAAATCACAAATCACTCTAGGAAAACTCTTTCCAATATTACTAACTTCACACCATCTCTCTTACGAAAACACCAATTCCCCGCTACCTTAAAAGTTAAAAACTTCACCAAAATTCACCTCAAAACTTGTAAACTACAACCATTCGGCTTACAAATAAGGCACTTAAAATATAAAAAGTTTTCGCATAAGCAAAACAGAATGATTACGCTTCCGTTCAACTCACATGTATATCTCGAGAGAGAGGATGAGAACAAAGGACACCGGTACATGTCCGATCAGATATAGCCATGGCAGCTATTTCATCAGCTGCTTTGTCCACGCTGGCACTGGCTTTGCCATTCTGCGATGGCTCTACTGACGTAGATGATGCTGCCTCTGACTTAGGCGCCGTGACTGCCGCTGACTTGGCACCCCTCTTTGCCGCAGCGGCTGCCTTCTTGGCGGCCGCCCTCTGCTTGCTCGCATCAGAAACCATTGTAGAGCCTACGTCCGAGAGAAAGAAACACAATAGTCAAACCCTAACTTCTTAAAACCCTAAAACCCCAAAATATCAATCCGATCTTAAAAAAACCTCCCGACTGATACATTTAAATTTCTGATCAATGTCATGAAGAAAAAAACCTATCGATCAAGTTACAGATTTTTTTTGGTAATAACCACAGATTAATCACTAAAATATGTATAATTTTCCAAAACGTTAAAATAAGCAAAATATACCTCGTGAGGGGATCTGAGAGGGCGGTGAATTGGAAGAGAAAAACCTGGCAAATAGGGATCGGATTTACAGATTTAATAGCAGGCTTTCTTTGATTTCTTCCTTCCGATCGTTTAAAAAGAAATTGCAGAGGTCCGAGTTAAATTATTTATAGGGATAGGGTTTAGCTTTGGTAAAAACTTTGTTGCCGAGCCTATGCTTCGTATTCCCTATACCGCCACTTGAGCCATAAATATCTTGGTCTGTAGCCTTACACGCGTGCACTTTAGTGCTTTTTGTATTAAATATCAATTTTCCTTGTTGAATTGGAGTCGGACTCAATTAGGTTTCGACTTACTCTACCTTCCACGAATATGTATTATTTTCTAGCACGTCACTAAAAAAAAAAAAATTATTTTTTCATTTGCACGCATGAAGTTCCGGAGCCCTTAGTTAGAGAGTTCAATCGTCTTTCACAAGAGATTTGAACGGCCTTTTGGGTTTAAGAATGTTCGGACTACTAGTTTAGTGAGTATACGTAGGTAACGTCTAGTTAAAGTCTAAGAGATACTAAGAGATAGGAGTTTAGAGATCATTAAATTGTTTGATGTTTAGATAGACCTATTTATATCTATGAACATAACTAGCATACATATATTAAATATTAATATATATAAAATATGCGAGAGTTATCATTACGAAGGTATTTTATATATATTAATTTTTGAAAAATATTTGAAGTATTAAAAAATTGTTGAATATGTGAGAAGCATACATATATTAAATATTAATATATATAAAATACGCCGAGAGTTATCATTACGAGGGTATTTTATATATATTAATATTTAATATGTGTATTCTTCTCACATATTCAACAATTTTTGAATACTTCAAATATATATAAAATATTTGAAGTATTCAAAAATTGTTGAATATGTGAGAAGCATATGAAACATACCAATTATTTAAATTAAACCCTAATTGTAACCCTAAGCTTTATCCTAAAATCCTATCCTTATTTAACCTAACCCTAATTGAATATCAACCCTAACTCTAACCTAATTGAACACTAACTCTAACCCTAACATTAATACTAACCCTAACACTAACCCTAAATTTAACCCTAATTGAATCTTATTCCTACTTGAATAATAACTCTAAGTGTAACCCTAATTGAATAGTGTTCCTAATACTAACCTTAACCCTAATTGAACAAACCCTAACCCTAATTGAACAAACCCTATTACCAATGCTAAATAGTATGACAAACCCTATAATATAGTAGCATGTTGCTAATATGCACTTTGCATGTCTTATTCGAGATTGCAAGGTACAAAGTTCATTTTTGGGAATTGGGTTCACTTCTTACTAAAAGCCAAGAATTGGGATTTTAGTGTAGATTCAAATTCAAAAATATTTTTATTTTATATTCCTACAAACTCTTCATAGTATAGAATAAACCCTCTTTACAACATGCATGTACATAGTGAAATGACTCGGGTTCTATAGTTAGAAGAGAAGATGTACTACTAAATCATTCAAATTACAAGTCTTTGGCAACAGTGCACAAATATGCTAGAGAAATAAGCTTAAGTATTCTAATAGGCTCAACTTTAAACTCAATATCTTAATAAATACAAATTAATGATTCACACCTAAATAACTTTAAAAAAATTAATGGGGAACATCAAAAGGAAAGTAACTTCTAGAGAAAATTAAGTGCATAGATGATCAACAAAAATCCATGAAAAAATTAAAGGTTAATGATGCTAAAAATATTATGCCACTTATGAAAAAAAAAATCTCTTTCAAGTTTTCAAGGCAATAAAGGTTTAAGATTCATTATACAATCTCTTTACTACATATTTAAATTGACCAAATATTTTTGAGACAACAAATATTTGGGACAACAAATTGTTGAAATTGATACTTCGATTGAAATCAACAAAATTTTAATAAATTTAAAGAATTTAAAAACATTTTGATGGAAATGATTCCAAAGACTCGCACAATCAACATTTTCAAATCCATATTACAACATCTACACTACCTACAACAAAACTAATTGAACACAAACATATTAACATCACCTAATCAAAAATCACAAAATCTGTAGAATGCATGTGTTTTTTTAACCAAATCACCCTTGTTTTTCTTTAAGTTTCCCACTGCTCTTTGTTTGACCGTCTCCTTTAATATATTCACTCATCTTGACAATTTCTCAACCATAGTGACAATTAAAAACTTTAATTGTGATTTTAACGCTAATGATAATTCACATAAAAATACTTCTCATAATTTTATTCTCTCTCCAAACTTATTATCTAAAATACAAACGCCTAAATTATTGTTGCCTATGAAAATGATAACTAAAATGGGTGTAGTGTTGAGATGATGCAGTAAAATTCAAATTCAAATTCAAATTCACAATGTAAAAGAAACATTAAAACAATTATATTGCACGTCTCAATAAAGTATTGCATAATGTCGTCCCATTTAGAAAGAAAGATATTCGACACCTCCACTAAGTCTGCATAAGCCGCCTCAAAAAGAAATCTTAATAAAATTAATAACGCTGCCTCATAACAAATTAAGCCAATGTCAAAAATACTTAAAACATTACCATAGAAGATGCATTTCTACTATCGCCTATTTCTTAGCAACAAGAATTCATGTGCAGCAGCGGTTCCTGAAGAGTTTGTGGTATGCTTTTTTGTCTACTATCATCATGAAAGTTCAAGCCCATTTAGTCATAGCGAGCAACATATATCTTAG